>KV751327.1:5027248-5058119 GCA_001698575.1 Mola mola | reverse complement strand
TTCATTAGGTAAGGAAGATGATTACACTGCATTAGGTGGTGAAGAAGAGAGACCACAGGGTGGGAGGGGAGAAGAGAACATGTGTCTGTGATTTGCGGTTTAAGCACATACCATTTAATTGACACAAGCTCTTTCTGTCGCCTGATTGGTGCTGAGCTGTCCTCTTCACGTCTGCCTGGTCCTCTCTGTCCTTGACTGGGAGGGCAGAGAGACAAATGGGGTGTGAAGAGGCAGAGTAAGAGAATACAGAGAGTGTGGAAAGGTACCAGACTGAAAGTGGGGCTTCGCTTAGAGACGCACAGTGGAACATTGGACGCGTGTTGCATTTTTCAGGTCAATCCATTGCTGCCATTGGAAGTAAAGGAAGAAGATGGAAAGGTTTTGCCTAGGAGTCCCCATGACACATTTTCAAGGACCAGCAAAAATGTTCCTAACAGGTTAATTTGATCCAGTGCATGTTTAGTTATCATAAACTTGCCAGAAACCAAAAAAAGACCCAAGGACCTTTGTTTGCACCTCATTCTGAATACCAATATTAATACTTCAGTCTGTATAGTGCACTGTTGTTCCTTACCTCATGGTTTTATTCACTTTTTTTTCATATACTTATTTACATATAAAAATTCTCCACTCCCCTCTCTGTGGGGGGACTTGTGTCTCCTTCAAGCTCGTGTCCTCTACCAGAGGCCTGGGAGCCTGAGGGTCCTGCACAGGATCTTAGCTGTTCCTAGGATTGCTCTCTTCTGGACTGAGGTCTCAGGTGTTATTCCTGAGATTCGTTGGAGCCACTCTCCCAGCTGAGGGGTTACAGCCCCGAGTGCTCCTACCACCACTGATACCACTGATGCCTTTATTCCCCATATCCTTTCCATCTCCTCTTTCAGCCCTTGGTATTTCTCAAGCTTCTTGTGTTCCTTCTTTCTGATGTTGCTATCACTTGGGATTGCGACATCTACCACTGCCGCCTTCTTATCCTGTTTGTCGACCACCACAATATTCGGTTGATTGGCCACCACCATGTTATTGGTCTGGATCTGGAAGTCCCACAGGATCTTAGCCGTTCTCATCTCCTTAGGAGGTGTTGTCCACTTTGATCCTGGAACCTCCAGCCCATACTCGGCACAGATGTTCCTGTATACTATGCCGGCCACTTCGTCATGACACTAAGTATGCAGTACCTGCCTGCATCTTGCACCCTGCTGTTATGTGCTGCACTGTCACAGGGGCATCTTTGCACAGTCTGCACCTTGGGTCCTGTCTGGTGTGGTAGACCCCGGCCTCCATCGATCTTGTGTTCGAGGCCTGTTCTTGTGCTGCCATGATCAGTGCCTCTGTGCTGTCTCTGAGACCAGCCATCTCCAGCCACTGGTATGTTTTCTCGATATCAGCCACTAAAAATCAGGTCGATTAAGTTACTGAACGTAAACTTTATTTATAATGTTTAGAATGTTTAATACCACAAATGAACAGAAATCAAACAAGAGAGTGGTGTGTGTGTTTATTTGTAAGTATGTACGTATCTGTGTGCGGTACAATTAAATTTTCCTCGTGTCGTGCTTGTTTCGATGTCATCAGACAGGTAACAGACTACTTGCAAGTACTTCTTCTTCCTCCTTTTCACACAGCAGCAACCTACAAAGATGAGGATGAATATTAGTGCACTATGACTTTGTGGTGATCCCTCTCCACTGACAAACATGCATCATGCCCACCCACACATACACACAACACACAAATTTAAAGGAGAATTCTGTTATTTTCCAGCCTAAGCCCCATTTCCTGATTTGTGAGGGTCTAAAATTTCTCCAAATACATATTTTTTTGAAAATTACTTCTGTGTGGATTTCAGTTGCTAGGACCGTTTAGCTCAACAAAGCTGTACAAAGTCAAACACTACACATTTGGTTTTTATAGAGTTTTTTGCAACAAACTATGCTCAAAATGTTATTGCAAGAGTCTGTTGACATGATATAGATACTTACCCTGAAACTCCATGTATTTTTCGCAGTCTTTCACAGTTGCAATAACATTTTGAGCATCATAGTGAAAAAAAGCGACTTATTTCTGACATTTTGACTCTAATTCGAGCTAAATGGTCCTAGTGGCCAAACCTCATATAGGAATAATTGCTTTAAAAGGATGCATTTTGTTAAGTTTTAGACACTAACAGACTGGGAAAAATGGTTAGGTTAAAAAATATTGGAATTCTTCAGGTAATTGGCTACTAACTGCTGCCATTTCCTGGTTCTCCATCAGTGTTACTGCAGCGGCTGGGGTCCTTGGCAAGTGCAACCTCTGTTGTATATATGTGCCTCCCTCAGTTTCTTTAGGAAAGTTGCTCTTGGTCAACTTAAGAATGTTCAGGAAAATCTGCATTCAAATGACAAACACATTGTAGGCCGATACATCAGTTAGATTATAAACGATGACCAAAAGCCAGCATGCACCCATTCACTTGGTGGTCCCCATAGAAAAATGTGTCGGTGAGTGTGTCATTTGATATCCTATAGTGGGAGTGAAACACCTTACGTCTCTAATCCGCAAAGAAACTGTCTAAATTTGACACTTCTAAGCACTTTTATCCTCCCCTTATCTTTTCAATTAGAAACTTCCTCTTCTTGCCTAATCTTGTGTAATCAACATTTAAAATAAATTTTAGAATATTTTTTTCTAGATTTATAAAGAGTGAATGTAACCCCACCATAGCAGGGACATTAAGCTATGACTCTTCTAAAGGAGCAGCGGAGAAACAATTGCTGAGCGTATTGCTTGACACAGAAGTGCTTTTGGCTGAATGTGTTAGGACAGGCTTCCCTTTGCATGGAACTGCCCTCTCTATTCCCCTTCTATAAGTAGACAGGTATTTTTACCCAGTGTAAAGTGCTGAACCAGTCTCAGGTAATTACACCCCTGTTGGGCTTTGGCACAGACATGTCAGGGCAGTCCTGCGTGCATCTTACACCCCAGCTATGGGTAAACCACACTTATCTTACTATTTACAAGCGAGTACAGAGCCTCGCTCCACATGAGAGAGAGGGAGGAGGCCATACCTTGGCAAAGCCAAAAAATCTTTCTCCTGGCAGAGGCCCATTGACTTCTCATCTCCCATGAAAGAACATTAGAGGACAAACAAGAACTGAAACTATATCTCGTATTTATACAGAGGGTGAAATCAAAGCAAAGACAAAAGTAATACTGACAAACTGAAGCATTCTGGAAATGCAGTGCCTGTGCACTGCATTTCCTGGCCTGAATTCAATCCAATAATCCCTAAGAGGGATAGGCATGTTCTAGTCACTCCTAGCATAATAATGTAGAATAATCATGAATGATGCATATCTTCCTTGAAGCAGTTTTAAAAGAAAACAATGGCTGTGGCATTCGAGGATGTGTAGATTCTTCAAAACAATTAAAGGTGCATGACACTGACATTTTTTGACAGAGTTGTTAATAACATAACAATATAATGCCACCTATATAATATGATCCTATGTAAATATACAGTACGTGAAGGTATTTCAGGAATGAAGCTGGGCCCAAGGCCAACAGAACCTGATAGCATTTGGACTGAGTTCAGAATGACTTTCAGGCTCAAACATAAGATATAGATAACACCACTTAACATGCAGTGTTACTTTTCTATGCAAGATTCAATTCAATTATTCAATAGAGATAACACAGTACGCAGTATAATTCTGACCTCATCTTGTATTTTTTACTCTCTCTTTCTCTCTCACACACACACTCGTACATAAACACACGCACACATTGGATAGGTAACAGGTTACAACTTGCTCCATTACTAAGTTTGTATGTACATGTACAGTAGAATCTCACTTCACAGATTGTCTGCAACTGAAAACACATTTAAATGTTGCTTTTTTTTCTTTCTATCTCGTGACAAGGTAAGTAGAGTTTCTGATTGACTTCAACAAAGAAAATGATGTCCAGGCAAAGTTAAGACAGGCCGAGGATTGGCTCTGGCCTGAATTAGGATGGTTCAGACTACAGCTTAATATTCAAGTGAAGGCAGTGTGACAGGAACTGTTGACTTGCTTCAGAGGGATAGAGGATTCAAATGACAATCATTTTGTTTCACAACGATTATACTTTATGTCGAGGCTGGACCAAATCAATAAAAATAAAATGTACCACTACCACAAAGAAAAGCAATTACTTTGGTACTCATATATAATAACCATACCCTGTACTTAATGTTTCCTTGAAGATATTATCTCAGTCAATGTCCAGTTCATTTAGAGGAAAGTCTTGACAAATGTCACTGGACATGTGTTTTTCAGAGCAGAGCAAGACCCACTTCATTTTACAAGAGGGTTTCTCCAGTGTCTATATATCATCTGTCCCACTAAATGCGTGTTCTATGGAAACTATGTGCTGTGTGCTGCTAGGCATGGCAGAGACTAAGGGAAATGGCTGTGGTCAGACCATAGTCCTTGAAGGAGAGGAGAAGAGGAAAACACAAAGACAGAGAAGGAGACAAGAAAAAATGGAAAAGTAGAGCGCTCTGAATTCGAATGATTCACCTCTGTTCGTGCAAACACACGCATGAAGACACGCACAACGCGTGCTAGGACTGCTCCAGCTGAGGTGCTGTTTGTAATAATACACTGGTGGGAATATGCCACTGCACGTTAATTCTCCCTTCACGCTTGCGTTGAGGAACACAGAGCCTCTAATTGATGCTAAACAAACTGCTGACCCAGACTCAGGATGAAGGTCTGTCACTGATGTACACACAGAAACACACGCTGGTACACAAACCATTAAATGCACCGTTTGCCCCCCAATTCACGAAACGACCAGCTCAAAAAATCCAAGGTTTCCTCAATTGTCACACACATTTTGTGTGTGCCATAAGAGGCTTATAGATGCAGAGCTTGTAAGTCATCCACCACATGCACAAGAATGAAAGAGTTAGCAATCTGCAGTGTCCTTGGTTTTCTGAAGGGGCATTTTTGAGTGTGTGTGTGTGCGTGTGTATGTGTGTTAGAAGAGCTTTTTGGAGGGTGTGGGGCCTGAGAAGGTTTAGTCCTACTCATCCTTGTCACGCCGAAATGCATGCTTATATATATATATATATATACGTATATACACATTCTGGCCCCTAAACGAAGCTCCAGGGAGGCACAATGATGCCTTTGTGCGGGCCAGATTTCCCATGTCTCCCTGCTCCAGCACACAGATAGATCATCTCAGTATAGCCTACTGCATGAAGGGCAAGTGCATGCACGTAGTGCAGAGAGAGGGAGAAAGAGGGCGGGAGAAAGAGTGGGAAAGAAGTTACAACCCAAACTTCTCTCTTTTCACACTTTCCCTTTGTCGCTTGTCTCCAATGTCTTTCCCCCTCTCTCTTTCTCCCTTCATACACTCCGCAATTTCTCTCTCTCTCTCCACAGAGGAATCAGTCTCTCCATTGGGATTGAAGTTCTTTGAAGGTGGTCCAGAACTGTACTGCTCACTGCCTTCCCTCTCCTCCCTCTCCTCCCTACCTACTGCCCTACCCTCTCTGCCATCCCATCTCCCCTCCACCCTCAGCTCCCACCCCTCAGCCCTCAGGGGGCCTCAACTGAGAGCAACCATGCTCCAAATCCCAGGCTGGGTTTAATGCTCCTGCCGCAGGACTCACAGGCTGTCCCACTGCACCACAGAGACAGGGGAGAGGTGGGAGGCCTAGTAAGAGAAGAGCAAGGGGGGGGTGACACAGGATGAAACATAGGAGGTGTGGGGTAGAAGGTGTGTTTGCTCACATTTATTGTTGGCATTTGTGACACAGGTCAATTAGAGAAGGAGAACCAGTGGTTGGTGGGTCAACATCTCTGCCTGTCCTCTTTACTCCTCCACATATATGTTTATTTTCCCTTTCATTTCATTCTCACACTCCCTCCCTTTTTCCATCCTACTTCCCCTCTCTTGCCTCCCTTTCTTCCCTCCATCCTAAGGGCACGCTCTTTACAGACTTGCCGGACTGGTTTCTTTGGCATCCCTCGAACACACAAACATACAGTTGGATGCCAACATACACTACAGACACATTCCTCTGCGTTTCAAAAGAGGGTCCTCGTTGCCTCTGAGTCCAGCAGGAAAAGACAGAAAATGACAAACAGACAGTGGCAGAGAAAAAAGAGGCAGATGAAGAGAGGGAGTGAACTAGAGGGATGTGCATTCCTTTGGCTTGCCTGGCTTGAGAGTGCAAGAGACGTGTTGCTGGCTGTTCAGTTTATTATCCCCAAACCATATGGGCTGGCAAGCTTTTGGGGCGTGGTAGGATACATTTGTGTGTGCGTGTGTGTGCGTGCATGTGCATGCATCTGTGTGTCAGGGTAAGGCAGGCATTGTGCGTATACTTTCATTATGCTTTTTATCACCTACTGTATGCATATGCATATGTACTAGTTATGTGTTACAAAATAAACTGAGGAATCACACTTCCAGAGAACAACCTTCATTTAAACATAAAGCCCTTCTGGTACCTCTTAGTCCTCATACCGATTCATAGCACACATTTAGATACATGCAAACAGGCAAATAAACACAACGTGGTGATTTTATTTGTGACAATTGCACCTTAATCAAAATCACATGATGAGACATTAGAAGTATATTTTTTGTAATATTCAAGGATTATTCATGTCTATTGTAGCCTGTTTTTCCTTGATGTGGGCATGGGAGTTATGATATTATTGTAATAACGATCAAGTAATTCTGAAAACATAAACAACAAGTGCAATCAGAGACTTCAGACCGTTACCCGTTGATGCATTTTAGCATGACTAAATTGAAATATATAAGCAGATGGTGACATTGCGTAAAAGATGTGTCAAACTATTTCCTAAATTTTAAATCAAAACATCAGAATGTACCCTACCTCCCAGTGGAAAATAATCCATAAAAAAAAAAATCCATAATCCAGATTAAGAGAAATTTGGGGGGAGAGTGTAAGAATCTGATTGTCCTATAAATTTGTTCTTTATACTTTTGGTTTAAAAAGAGTGACTGAGAGCGACAATCATATTTCTAGCATGGGCTCAAACATTCACCGAAAACAGTAATTCCGATATACACAATGGTCCAATTTGACATACAATAAATTGTGATAAATGTTTCTAATGGATAGATTTGGAAAATAATTGTACCCTCCACTTTGAAATTCTCTTCCCAGTAAGTCTGGTAAAGCTTTTTATTTACAATCTGCATGATCTTCTGACAGATTGTGTTTGTTACCCTATTGGACATTTGAGCAATGTGACTTTTTCCTGAAATGACACATTTTTCTTTATGTTCAATACAACAAATTTGCCAACAACAATTACATTTTGACGAGATTATAATGAACAGCAGGTAACATTGTTATACTATTAATATAATAGGAATGGAAAGTAGCACATTTGGTTATTTGAATCATATTGACAATATTAGTAAAATTGTCATGAAGAACACAATTAACCACCAAATGTGTCTGATTAACTCACTGCAATACAATAGCTGCTATTATTAAACTTAAAGATTATCTTTAGGCACTGGCAGCTCTTAAGGGAAAGATTGTGGTCTTGGTTTAATGCCAAAAAGTCCACAGTGACTTGTTCATACTATTTATTAACATTTAACCAAAACCACTCCCCTCCAACCACATCTGCAACTGTGGTGTGATGCTTCATTCACTCAAACCCCCCCCCCAAAAAAACTAACAGCGCTTTTGAACATGATCCCATCGGCATCCATAGGTTATCAAAGGTGGGAAAACAAATAGGAGACAGGATAGGTGTTCCTTGGTCTTGACAATGATGACTATATTATTTTGCAAAAGGAGGATGGCCAAAGCTACAAAATAAGACATTTTTTAAATTTCATAAAATAGTCTGAATTCATCAGTTATTTCCTTCACCCATTGAAAAATTCTCTGAATCTTTCATCTTAATCACTTCTTTCTGTTTTTTTCTGTTTTGCTCATTGAGCATCACGAGGGTCGGCACTGGGTTCAGAGTGTTTCGGACTCTTGCTGACGGTGTGTGCTGTTAGTGTGTGTGTGCAGGTGTGGACGGAGCAAGCTATCTATAGCCTGTGTATCCCTGGGGATTTGAGACTTAAACTCCATATTCATGACACATCACTGTGGGGATTAGTAGGGCATCATCAGATAGAGGGGCTTACGTCAGCGGGCACACACACACGCATCCTCTCACACATGCATCAGAAAATAACACAAGCACAAACTCTTGAGAGCACTCTTGCTTTGGAAAGCACAGTCTACACACTTTCCAGGAAGTTCTCTTATTTCTGAAAACAGTTCCTTTATCCCACACACACATTAATGAGCTAAAAAAGGGAGACTTCTCCCAGCAAACCAGGATGATTGCATTGTATCACCCACCAGAATAGTTCAGTGTAATTGTGAGCAGTAACAATCTGCCAGTTTAAAGCTAAAAGCTTCCAGTGTTTGTCCAGCACTGCCAATTCAAACACTTTGAGTTGGACGAGGGAGTGCAAATTGTTGAGAGGAGAACAAACCAAAACGTGTGAGAAGGAGGCAGAGTTGATTAAGGCAAACCCATGTTTAAGATGATCTGCAGGGGAGGTAGAGAGGGAGGGTTGCCAATGCAGGCAGTATGGACCTGTGTGGTGATTTGTTTGCGCATGGTTCTGTGTGTGTGTGTGTGTGTGTGTGTGTGTGTGCTCTTATCTCCTCTTGTCCACAGCAGCAGGGGCATCAGAGGAAGCACAGCCTTTCCTTCCTGTGCCTTTCACACTGTCACAACACACATGTGCCATAAAAGTGTGAGGCTCCAACGAACGTATAGAGGGGAGAGGAGAGAGAGCGAGGGGGGTGTGCTTGTGGGTGCATAATGTGCGATTTGCAGCATACAGCACATACGATTTAATTGACACGATCTTTTTCTGAATGGTGCAGACTTGTTGTCGACAGGGAGAGAAGCAGGAGCAATGGAGCTTGACATAGAGGAACACCTGAGGTGAACGAAGAGGTAAAGGGGCTGGGCAGAAGAGGAGGGTAGTGTGACAATGGAGGTTCAGTGTGCCCTCCACGGGGGAGCTGGGGAACGACACTTCCCTACCTTACATTCTGCACCTGGTGCTGGGCTCTGGCGAGCAGCCATTCTCCGCACATGTACACACAGAAGGTATACACTTCTTAGCAGGGACGCACAAAGATAAAATTTAGACACCACATGAACGAATGACATAGCATAACAAACTGTAAATTCCAGGGTGAGAAACTGAAGAGGAGATCAGCGTTTGTGTCCCGTTTTAAAGCAATTGTCACCAGTTCTTTCTAAACCTAAGAATGTGGGTTTTTTGCCTTACCTTTATTAACATGAGGTAAAGCTTGTGTGTATACCTAAAAAAAACAGTCGTTAAGACATGAGACTTGAGATTTAAATTTCAGTACTCTGCAAATGTAGCTGTTATTTCCAATAAAAAATCTGATTGGACTCAGAGAGCTACATCGGTAAATGGTTTTTGGCCATTCATGTGTAGAGGAATCCTCGAAAATGCAGAAGCTGGGTTTTCACTTACAGGATGACCCTGGAAAGCAGCGTTCTCATGAGTTAAACACTTCAGAACATGGTATCAAGTTTTTTAAATACTGAAAGCAATGGTAAGCAAAGAATTGGATCCTATAAGAAGGATAGGATGCCTTAATACAATGTAGTTTATATCAAATTTATTGGTTTTACACAATATACTGTAAGTCTAAACAGACAATATGTAAAACAGTGGAAAACTGGGATAAATGTGTACGCAGGTGATGTGCTGCACAACACATACAGACACACAATAAACACACTCTCGTTCCAGAGAGCTGTGTGGGCAGGATGCCAGACCACTTCATTTCAATTTCAAATCTGAGGCCTGACTTTGACCTTTCCACACAAATGTAGTTATAAACTCAATCACACCTCCCCCTTCAGTCTCCACATCTCTTATTCTGTTTGTCCAAACACACTTGTCACCATCATATTAAGTTTTGATCATTATCTTTATTATTATTACTTATTTTTGGTTATTTTCTGCATGTAGACCTTCACACCCCATCTTTTGACAACTTACCTAAGTCTCTTCGCAGGAAAATCACAAGCACCTCATCTGTGGTTACTTCCTGTTTCCTGTGGACCTTTGAGCAATACTTTTCCATCCCTGCGAGTTCTTTGGAATCGCACCTCTCATCATTACGGGGCATTGACACAACTGTCATTTCTCTCTGCTGTTAAACTGTCATCGCTGATTGTGTGAACCAGACAAAAAAATAGAGGTAAAAGGGAAAGTGAGAAAACTGAGAAAAAAGGAAGTGGGCAGGGGAATGATTCTGAAGTCAGTATATGACCATATATTGACTTTACAAGGTGACCAAGATTACTAATAACTCCAAAGATTTCTGTAACTTTGTTTCAAGATGTGGCAGTAACACAGCCAGACACAAAAGTTTCAGTAATATCACAAAATGAAAGCTACAATCATTTGTTATTTCATCCTTAAATATGTTCTAATGGCAGTTACACAACACTAGCTTTGGGGAGGGGCTGTGTTGCTCTAAGCTAGAAGAAGTGTGTACGAGTGTAAAATAACACCAAAAACTACACTAAAGGAAGAAAGAAGAGTGGGAGGAAAGTAGGGGATGGAGTGGGGGTACCTTGGTGGGTGTTCCAAAAACCTGTCAAGGTATTTCCTTTTGCAAACACAGAGTTTCTGGGACTTTACAGGAGAGGGGCATGCGGACACACACATACATCAAATCCATGTTATTACACTGAAAATGCACACAAGTGGTCAACAGTAGAACTTGAATTTAAGGCACACTTTGATTGGGTAGGTCCAATTCCTGTTTTCCTGTGAAGCAGCGTTTAGCTTTCACAGCAGTACGAACACACGCATGCATGCATTCAGTAGCCCCATAAGCTTCAGATTTTGTGAGCTTCCTTGAGAGTGTCCCTCAGCATCTAATGCCTGTGCCTGCCCATTTTTTAAATGGCGACCTTGACCTACATTACGTGTAATAGCCACACAAGAGCTGTCACTGGAGTCAGGTGAGTTGACTGAAGATAGCAGCAGGAGCATGGCATCCACCAAAATCTGCAAACTAAAACTTTATTCTTTAATGCTTTTTGATGCCATCTTAAACTAATCAGTAAGTGACCATATAGTTGTTCCTGCCTTCTGTGTGACAGTCCTGATGAAATATAAAGGGGATTTAAGAGTTAGGTTTGCTTATATCTTTTCAAACTAAAAAGTGCTTATGAAAGAGTTTGGGTTCACAAAGAAAATGTGGACCTACAAGAAACCTTTACTATTACTTGAAATTAAATGTATGAGAGTTATGATTCTACAATCTAGTTTCAATTTGCCACTCAATATCTGCCTAATGTTCATATGTATGGGTGAGAGTTTATGTAAAGATGCCCATGCTGCTTTTCTGGAGGAGCTTTCCTATTCTCAAAGGAAATAGTGAAAGAATAGGAAACCAGCAGCAAGAGAGACCAGTGCAAGATGAAAATAAATGAGAGATTGAATCAAATTATAGAAGAAGGATGAGTAGAGAGCAAGGAGAAGGAGAAGAAAAAAGTAGTGATGGCTATAGCAAAGTGAGGGTCATGAATGGTCATGATTACATATGTCCTCATGTTCAGATAACTCATTATATAGGACTGGAAATTACAATCTAGCACACAGATTAGACATTCAGAGTGAGTGGATCGGGACATTGGAAGTGGACAGCTCTAAGTACAGGTCTGAACACACTCAGATTGTATTTGAGATGCAATCGCTCAGACCATATTCAGTCTTCCAGCAGTGTGGACGCAAATGTGTCCTGGGCCATATTGGACAACCGCCTACTTGTCCTTAGCACACAGTAAATGGAAGTAGGTTGAGTTTTGCAGTAATTATTTTAATTGTGACACATCGTTATACAGCCACAACTATAGGAAAGGGCACTGTAACAACAAGACAAAGATGCAATCGTTATTGTTTCGATTCTCCGGCATGTGAAAAGCCACTGCATTGTTGTCCGTACACAAGGAGGTGGACTTATTTTATTTTCCAGAAAAGTGCACACAGTGAATTGCTCTTGCTGGATAAAGACACACTTGGACTTTGCAACAGGAAATACTACTTGTGCTTATTTGTGTACAGAACAGGGAAGTGAGATCCAATCACAAGTGATCCCTCAGGATGTGTGTGCAGATAGTCATAGAGGCAGGAGTGAACCATTTACTCAGAGCTGTCCACCTGTGATCGAATCAGCCAGGTCTGAATGGTCCCTAAAGCTCAATGTGGACAGGGGTCAAACAATTATGAAGTTGAAGTTGAATTATTGAACAACTACAAAAAAGATTCACCGAAAGTATAGTGTTGGTGTTTTAAGTGCCCATTGTGGTGCCAATGTTGTGATTTGATTATGGTTTATATAGCATGTGCCCTCTGGTCATGGATGACGGTAATACTGTGTCTACCCTGGTTGCATGTCTAGACCCACTGACGCCAATACGTGTGTCCATGTAGGTTTGATGATAATGGTGGTGGCGGAGTGGTAAACAACCATGAATCACTAAATATTGATTTAAAGCTTTTAATTATTCGTTTGTATCCCCAGGTAAAGACAGCAAAGGTTAAAAACTTACCTTTTATGATGTATTCATGCCCTCTGTTTTCTCTTTCAGGCCTCTGAAAGTCTCCTGGCAAAGTCATTCATCTGGTTAAATGTTTTCCATATATATCAGTTTATGGCTGCTTAGAAGAGGATGTCACAAAATAGGCAGACAGTAACAGACAAACATCTTTATCAGCATAATTTTAGTAAGTCACATTTTAGGTTTTGAGCAGGACTCTTCATTCTTCTTTCCTGCTGTGTACAGTCATTTCCTTTATAGTGTTTTAGTGAGGGAGCAGGAGAAGTTGAGCTGTCCTCCTTCTACTGGAAGGCTCTCCCCCATCCCTCCTCCAGCAGTCCTTGTTACAATCTTTCATCAGTAACACACCTTATGTTACTGTATGTACAGCAGAGTGGAAGGCCTCTCAGTGGCTTGTTTGACCTGCGATAAGGATTGGGGGAGACAAATATTGTTGCCCGATTGAGCCAGGCACACACTGTTCTGTTCTGAACATGCTGAGAGGACACATGTAAAAAACAAACATGAACAAACAAGGGAAAATCAGAGAGAATATGAACGTGAGAGGTGGCAAGAGAGAGAGAGATGCGACGTATAATTGTGCTTTAATGAAACATAAACAGTACAGTCTGAGGGAGTGTATCTGGGCATGGCTTCCAGCTGGCCTTACGGCTCTGCTCTCTTAGTCTCTTAATTATGGCTGGGGAGGTCAGTCACGCCTCCTCTAACCCTTCACCAAATACTCTAAGTATTGTAAATAGTGTGTGTGTCTGGTGTACGTCAGAGAAAAATACAGACATTCCCAACCTTGCGGGAACTAACTGCTCCAAATCTTCTCCCAACCACTTTCCTTCACCACTGAACAATGACAAACCCAACAACTGAAGCCCACCTGTCTTTTTTACCCACAGTGGTGGTCACATTCAGTGAGAGCAATGTCCCTTTTATAACCGTGGACCTGTGTTCCTCTTTAGTCTTGGTAGGAGAAGAGCAGCTGACACATACCTCATTTCCAGGATCACACTTGTCAGAAAATGCCATAGAGAAGCGATTGTCCTTTTGTTGTCTAGCATGTTTTCTCCCATCAGTCTCTCTCCCATGGGACCTCCCACACTCAGACAAGAACATTTTAGAGGGCAACTCAAATATCTGATGATTCCCAGAAATGGGAACAACTTAGAAATTCATGTTTTTAGATTGTTCTGTTGCATCGCTGTTTACTTGAAGCGGTTGTGTGTCCATACATGTACAGTGCATGTGTTCCCACACACGTACCTATTGATGTTTAACTAACAGCCAAACAGTCTGGTCGCAAAATCAAGACTAACTAACCTCAATGTCTGAATGGCTGGTCTGAACTCTGCCGTCAAAGTCTTAATCAGCCAGCACATTACACACACTATTATGGTGACAGCAAGGGAGGGAGAGGGAGGGATTGAGATCAAGAGATTAAAAAGACAAAAAGAGAATTCAAATATTCTTCTTTTTTTTGGCATTTCATTTGCCATGTGAAAAAAAAACCCCAAAAAAACAAACCGACCAAAGAGACATTAAAGACACCTGTTTTCTTCACTTTCACACAATCTTTTTCTCTCCTCTATTTCTGATGTTTCTTCCCCTGTGAACTGACAGGTGAGCTGGTCACAAAGCCCTGATCCTTTGCCTCTCATCTATGACCTTGGATCATCAGCTGGGCTGTTCCAGGCGGCCAAATGATTTGACCTGACCTCAACCCCAACAGTGATCCCTGGTCACTGCCAGTTGTTATAGCGCAGCAACATTACACAATGAGTGCGGGAAAAAGATGGGCGAGCAGTGGAAGAATTAAACATGTCCCTCACTGAAGAAAAGTTCTGAATGACTTTAAAAAAAAATAGGCCTGCCTGCAAAAACAGACTTAAAACAGCTGTATGTTATATATTTATGGTAAGAAAGTAAGAGAGTAAAATGATAATATGGAAGTTTTTAAAATGTGCACATATGTGCTCTCATAACACAGTGGAAAATTCTCTACAGACCCACTCTACACTACTTGCTTGGCACCAAACAAGCAGACAGACACAGTCAGTGATCATATTGCAGAATAAAGTCGTAAAAGAGGCATAATTCCCATAATACATGAATATTAGAGTTATATTCACAAGGTTACCAAACATGTGACTGCAAATAAACTGCTTCTTTCTAGAATCTGCTTCCGACAACTTCATGTCAGAATAAAAACTGAGGTTATATTTCAGTATAGATAAAGGCTTCTTTCATCAATATAAGAAACAACTTCCATGAAATAACAAGACATAAGTCCAGTGGATCTCCATATATCTTTTGAGCCTCCTCCTATCTGAGAAGTATAGTGTGTCCTTGTTGAAACGTCTCACCACTCATAGACATCTGAGGACTAGAGAATATGTTTTGTAAATTGTCACAAATGTTGGGAATAACTGTAGATCTTGAACTTGTTTTAATGTAAAACCAGCTGGTAACTAAAGCTGCTAAAATGCTCAATGGCACAAAAAGTAAAACACTTTCCTATGAAACATGAAGATAACTGAATTAAATTTCATAAAATAAAAACATTTCAAATTTCAAGTACAACAACTTCAAAAATGCGGGGTATTAGATTACACTTCAATACTTGAGTAAATTAATTTTCCATCACTGGGAGAGGAGAGACGGACACGCTTCCACAATACACAAGCAGAAAAGTGCACAAAAAGCCTCCGTAACATCTGTAATTGCATGTTTTCTCCCCGCATACCTGTAATTACATTCTGCCTACCACTCATCTCTCCGAGAGACACACTTGCACTAACCATAATGAAGCACGGCTCTAATGATTTACAACTGCTTAGTATTAACACATACAGTAACAGCTACAGACATTACCACAGACACAAATTTATATCTTCAAGACAATTCAAATGATACAAAATTTAATTAAAACAAAAAAAACACAGAAGTTGGGCACGACATTTGCTTGCCACTTAAAGGAGCTCAATATTTTTCAATATTTGAAGAAATCAACGGTATTAGCCAACAACGTAATAACAGCACAGGTGTTAACTGCACAGGCCTTCTGTATCTTCTCTTTGTGCTTCACTTCAGACTGATAAAGGTAAAGGAAACGTGTATGTCCTTTGATTTATTTACATTTGTCCTGACTGACTGACTGCATGTGCCTCCCAAGGACAGAACTTTCGGGGGAGAAAGACAGCGTATGTGGACTCATTTGCATAAGTAGGCCATTGGTTCCTAATGGAGGCGTTTTGTTCAGGCATTAACAAGGTGTCTCGCTGGGGCTCTCGTTCATTCGTTCCTTCCTGTCGTCCGCTGACTCTGACGTCCAGGCAATCAGCGCTGCATTTGGGCTCTCTTTTTGTGTGATTTACGACCTCCCAGATTCATTTAAAAGCCATTGTTCTCCTCTGACGGATATCGCAGCTCCCTCTGCTTCCACACTCTCGCTTGCGGGCCACGCACACACACGCACATTTTTACACAGCCGCCGCTTACTTTATCACTCACTCAGTCAGCCACTTGCTCAATCACTCAACACATACACATGCAGAGCCCATCTATCATGGAGCAATGCAGGGGGAGATTGTTATCCCGGTAACTGTATTAACCCACAGATCCCCAACACTGGCTGATCCAGGAGTGTATTAAGACTGAGGGAGAGGAAGAAAGGGGAAGGAGGGAGAAGAGAGGAGAGGAAAGGAGAGGGGACTTAAGAAACAAAATAAAAGAAAGCTAATTTGTTACAAATTTGTTCTCATTCAAGCTTTCATTAATATCTGATATCCACTGCTGTCGTGACTGTGAAAACAAGATGAAAAGATGGCTAATTGTCTCCTGCCTCCTCTCCTCTTTTGCTGTTGCTATACAAGATTGTAAGCGAGGCGTCTGCAAATGCATCGGGACACACCTGTGCTTGATTAAGTGTGTTTAGACTGCAGATGGAAGGAGGAGGAGGAGGAGTAGTGGGGGCAATTTAGAGAGCAGAGGTTTTATGAGAGTAATCATCTCCAATAAGGCCTGCTCTGGAATCTCAAGCCCCCACCTTGTACACACAATGTGCCTAATGTACACTGCACAAACACACACACACAACTCAAACTAAATCACACATATGCATTTGCAGCTTCTGACCGTCTCACACTTGCACAGATCCTTTATGGTTCGCCGTTCATTCTGGGGTTTAATAAGAACCAACTACAATTTAATCTCATTCCTCATAAGTGGACAACTTGTATTAATTCTCTGAGATGAGGACAAGTTGGCCTCCCACACAGCAGGCTGTATTGAGTTACTGCCTCCGCTCTGCATTTGTGTGGGAGATTAACTTCTCTCTAAGAGTTCATATTTTCATCTGGGCCTGACTACAGTCAAGACAGAGGAAGAAAATACAGAGAAGTGGAGAGGCAACCTTGAATACTGATATTGTTACATCATTTGATGACTGTAACTTATGCAGACCCAAATGGCTACACAAGCACACATAAGCACAGTCTGTATAACCACAAGCAAGTTACTTACAAAGAAAGTGGTGAGTCCTACTCCTCTGTCTTGACTTTTCATTGCTATGTCACCAGAGCGGTGGAACCTACTGAGGAGCCAAGTTTTGTTTGAACTTACTGTTCCTCATTGGGCGTTTTAACAGCAAGAACCTTCCCTGGGAACCAAGAAACTTTTGAATAATACAGGACCTTTACCTGTGCTTTGTCAGGAAATGAAAAAAGATATAAAACTTTGGCAGTTTAAATGGATGTATTATTAATCATGGACCATAGCAGAAACAATTTACAGTAGCCGTGGGTCCATGAACACATTGTTTCATTCCAATTGAAGATTCAGGGTGAGTTTTTTTGTCGCACAAGGGTATTGTTTGTGCCGACACATAAAACAGGAAGTTAGTTGGGTCCAATCACAAGTGGTCTTCAGAGTTTTCCAGCAGTTTTTAATATATTCGATGCCATGATCTATCCTGTCTACTTTCACTTTGTTTGAAACTACATTATTTCTTATTTTCCAACCATCTAGGTATCCAACTATGTTCAGGTGTCTATTTAGGTTCTATTCTGCTCAGCTTGGAAGCCACCACTGTTGTGGAGTGGAGAAACGCCATAACTTTTTACTTAACTGTTTACATTTTTACACTTGTTATTTTAATTTGTTTATTCAAGGTGTTTCATTGGTTTATAAAGAGGCTTATGAAATTGAAAAACCATTGGGTTTCCACCTTTTATGTTCAGAAAGAACTGTTGATATGGAGCATTTTTAATGTGTTTTGGTTTTTCAACTGACTTAAATCACTGACAAAGAGGAATATGACTTTTAAGTCACATGTATGAGAATTTATCCATATGCATCTTTTTTTTTATACAGTGTATTTCTACCTTGGTTTTGAATCCTGTCCGCATAAGCACTGTTTTGAAACATAAGTTTGTCTACATGAAACCGTAAAACTCTTTGTCTAGCACTGTCGATAGCATGCCAAAACTTAGTAAAGTGTGCATGCAATCTCATTATGGCTATCTGGCCCTCCTCGTGGGGCCTTAGCAGCTCACAAAGAGACAGCAGTGTCATTGACATCTGAAAATTCTCTATCCATTCTTATGGAAGAACCACCTCCTTTTAAAAGATGTCCCGCAAAACAGACGTCTGCCAGGGTCACTTCCAAACTGGTAACGACATCCCAGTCTGGGATCCGGGTGGTGGGAGTGTATATGTTGAATGAAGTAGCAATTCCCAATGTGCAGTCTGATGCCCCTGTTTCTCTAAATACATGGCACACAGTGCTTTCAGTAGAGTACCTTTGGCAGACATAAGTAACCAATATTTCCGGTACCTAAACTCTTGGTCTGCTTAGTGGCGACAATAGAGACTCTCCTTGGTTGTGAGAGGCTGTAGCATTTATTAGCTACCAAATTGCCAATAGCCTACTGAAAGAATCATTACTGCCAGAGAGACAACGTAGAACTGTGACCTATGACACACTCAATATGCACACACATTTCACTTTTTTTTCATCGTCCAGGTGTGCGGTTTTTATTACAAAAAGCTTTGTTTGAGAAAAGCCTGTAACCAAGAAGAATAAAGACAGGAGAGTTGGTAAACATATTGTGTTTTAACTCAACTATTTAGTATTGGAACGGTGTGCTAGATACCTTAGTAGTGGAGTGATGAAAAAACAGCACAGTACAGAACAGTGCTGTTGGTACAATACCATCCAAACTTTTGGTAGTGGAAATGCAAAATAACTTAATTGTAGAGAGCCGAACTGAATTCTGCTTGGAGGAGCATTTGTTCCTACTTTAGTGCCTCTAGTCCAACAATTTCTGATAATATTTATTCAAAATATTACATTTTCTGTCTTTCTGTGAGCAGGTGAGTTTTGGTTACCCCACACCAGCACAGCCTCTAAAGATCTAAATGAACATTGTAGAAACAATGGTTTTGCCCTCAGTTACAGTAAAAAGGGGTCGCGTGTGCCTCCTGGAGCTGTAACAGCGTGTGTCAGCTAAAATATGTTGGAAAGACTGCCGGCAAGATTCAGTAAGCACAGGCCTTAGTGGTGCTGGTTTTAGGGTAAGAGGGATGTTGACAGCTTTTTGGACAGCTACCACTCTGCTCTGACAGGCCAAGAGTTATTATCTAACCTGAGACAGCCCTAGTGGCACTGCTCAAACCTCAAACGTGCTCAGTTTCAAGTGTGTTTTTGAAGGCAGGCAGAGCAGGGCAGAGAGTCATCCAGCAGATTTACTGTGTCAGTAAGCAGCTGTGTTTGTCAGTGCTGGCCTGAGGCTTTTCAATATTATCCAGTCTGTGTGATTATACTGTACACTCCCCCCATCCTCTTGCTCCTCAAGAGCCAACAGACATCCACAGTCTTGGCGTTCCATTTTCACACGTTAATATATCTACCCATTATACGGAGGACACTAACCAGAACTGATGCCAATCTTTGTGACTCCTGAGAAGACATTGTGCCCTGACCTGAGAAAAAATACAATTATTATTGCTTTAGTCTCTCTGACATATGAAATGTGTTGGGTAGCCAGTTCTCACTGCAGGTGTTCAGGCTTGATTTGGTTTTAAATGATTACAGGGTGGAGGAGCTCTGTTAAGTACAGTTTTTCTCCTTGTGTCTGTGTCTCTTTCTGTGTGTGTTTGTGTATGTGAAGGAAAGGGAAAAAGAGAGCATTACAGAGAATGTATGCCAAAATTTGTGCTCAAGTTGTATTGTCTCATTTACAAGGCAGTGTACCTTACTTTCTGTGTTTGTGTTAGGGGTTGGTTAAAATGAGTTAGCATCCCCACCCCATTTGTTACTCCTCACCTCATACTATCTGAAAGTGAAATCCCATCTCTCTGTCTCCCACCTTAATGCAGTGCAACAGTATCTTCCAAGTAACTTCCCTTCATTTACACAATTTTTATCACTTCATTTACCAATGCCCATTTGACCCTTAAAATTCTTTATCAGTCTCTTACTTTTGATTTGCAAACACACATCTCTTTAGGGCAGCTAAGATGTAGGGAGCTGGTTACATCAAACAGTCTCTACTGCTGCATTCATTGTAAGGCACTGTTTAACAAAGCACCAGCTACTCTAAATGGTTGTAGCGGTAAGAGAAACTGTTGTGTATTTAGTATTCACTAGGGATGGGTCATGGTTTTTGAATTATTTGATTAAAAAAATATAAGACTTTATACAAATATTTGTCTTTGTTTAACAGGGTCCTTTATGTCACCAGTACTACAATAACAACAGGCAGTGTAAGATGTTATCAGGTGCCAGTAAAACCTGTAGCACTTGTTCAAGAAAAAAAGTAAGCTTGGCAGGCCTTGTCACTGAGCTGGAGCCTATCTCAGCATCTTCGGGTGAAAGCGGGGTCACCCTGGACAAGTCGTCAGTTCATCGCAGGGCTGACATATCGACACAAACAATCATTTTTTTGGACTGTGGGAGGAAGCCGGAGTACCCAGAGAGAACCCACGTAGACACAGGGAGAACATGCGAACTCCACACAGAAGCGCCCTGACCCGGGAATCGAACCCAGGACCTTCTTGCTCTAAGGTGACAGCACTAACCATTGCACCACTGTACCACCCTTATGTTGAGCTAAATGTTTTAGTTCACTCTCGCTGCATGTTTTTCAGGTGCATCAAATAGCTGACAAAAGCTATAGAAATTATTGGTAATTCTAAAACTAATTAGTATGCCATATTGAATTAGAATATGATGCTTTGCAGCTGGAAAAGCTTTTTGTGTCGATAAAGTACTGTAACAAAATGTCATCACCTTGTAACTTGTGTAAATCTATCTTTATTTCCTGTGCTCCACTCCATATGTCTATACAGTAATATTTAGTGAAACTAATTTCCAAACATTACTGTGTTGCGCAATAAACATTGGTGAGACAGTACAACATTTGGTAGAAAAGAAGGAGAATCGAGTTTTTGTGCTGTATGACTCTTGGTGAGGTCATTTTTGAATTTACATTGTCAGTTGGAACTGCAGAATCAAAAGTCCAGTTTCCACCAAGCAGTACGATTCAGTTCAGTAGGGTAAGCATTTTGTTGCATTTCCACTGTCAAAAGCTGTTACTGGTACCCTTAAATAGCGAACCGTACCGTGCCATTTTTGTTACCCGTTGCCTGGGGTACCAACCAGAGCTAAACCGTACCATAGAGTCGGGGCTAGATCTGCAGCTGTCCGATGATTGGTCAACAGAATCGTCACCTCACTACAATGGTTAATCTGTCTTTTGTCCTCACAGCGCACAGCGTTTTCTCAAACAGAGCCTGTCAACTTTGTGTGATAAATAGTCATATGCCAGCAAGCAACAACAGGTAATGCTGGATGTCATCCACTGTTTCTGTTTGTTGTTGTCCTGGTTTCTTGATCAACTTTATTAGAGGGATATACTATGTCACCTTTCTATGATGACAAACTTAAAAGTGTCAGGCTAGCCCACCCACCAGGTAATAATTGTTAGAGGAAACACATGCCATGAGTTTACCGTTCCCAAGTGTGACATATCGAACTGAATTGAACCATACTGCTTGGTGGAAATGTGACTAAAGTGTGAGTGGGTCAGACCAAAGAGAAGGAGTAACTTGTAATTAAGTTAAATTTTCAAAGTAAGTGAATGAATGAATAACTGGTTTTATTTTTAGCAATACAAAAATATTTTCTTAGCCTAGAGAGGGTTTCCTATAGTCTAGTGCCAATTATACTATATATTGCCAATGTTGTGATCACAGCTTGTTTCCACTACCCCTCAGTGGCCGAAGACTCTGTTTTACTGATTTATTTACATACAACATAATGCAATCCAATCATTTCAGCTGTCTTTAAAGTTCACGTTACATGACTTTTAGCCAGATCCTCCCTATACTAAAACACCCCCAGAATAGTGTTGGATCAGCAGTCGCCCATCATTATGTGTCAAGGCACAGATGAGAAGGCACATGTGAAGGCATAGATGAGACCCAAGAGGTTCACCAACAAGTCACAGCCTCAAACTAAATTTCTGGCAGGCTAAACATCTAGAAGAGTCGATGACAACTGCAAATTGCAGGACAAAGGGTGACAGAAAATCATGGACATTTGAGGTGGAAACCTGGAATGAGAATGAGAATTCAGGTATAACATAAAAAAAGGAGACATGGTATGTCTCTTTGTTGAATGGTCAATCGATTCTTCCCACATGCACCAAATCAATCTTTCACTAAATATTATTTTCTTTTATATTTTCTGTGTTTCAGTACAAATCATGGCATTCATTTTCATCAGATGTCCATTGACTTCACCTGCTTCCCTGAGGCAAGTGATACCTCTGGAATCCTTTGCCTTTTGCCTCATCATTTCCCCTCATTTACTTTGTGTGTTTTTGTGCCCATACATAGTTGAGCTGTAAGAGTCAGGTAAGGACTGTGTAGAATGTGGTCCTCCTGCCACTGGACAGTGATAGAGTTCAAACTAAAAATGACCAGTCACAGGACAAGAAGTCATATGGCATGATCTGCAGAGCAATCTAACACGTTATCATGTCTGGCCTTTGCGTCGAGCAAACAACATGATTTATCATCTTCATATCATACTCAGTGCCATCATTTTTTCCTTTCCAAAGCTTTTATCAATGATTTTTTTTTTTTACTCTATATTAATTTGCATGAAATTCAGAACTGCACAGTAAATAAGAGACATTATCTCATCCCATTAACCGTAAATTTGAAATTCAGATGATTGGTTGATTATGCAACTAAAGGACAATGTTTTAAGCCTAACGTGTGCATATGTGTGTGCATTCTTACTTGCAACCATACATCCAATTCTGCTCACCCAGCTTAGCCTCCCTCCCCCAGGCTAATGATTAAATAAACAGTCTGGGGTCTGCCCTGCTGTGGGAACAGTCAGAGGGATTTGGGGGAGTGTGTGTGTGTGTATGTGTGTGTGTATGCATCTCTGCACACCTCTGCACTAATGATGGTGAAAGAGTCACGCCCGCAAGCTGCATGAGTCCTTTGTGGGTGGACTGACACAACCAGATAGGTAGAAACAGGCAGTAAAGGAGAGAAGAGGGTGAGATGGATAATTTACTCAAAGTTGTGAAAGCCATTAACTGTTTCTTGTCCAGTTTCTCTTCCTTAGAATATTTGTCATGTCACTTTTGTTGTGACCACTTTGTTCCCCCTCATTTTCTGCTTCTGTATGGAGAGCACAAACAGAAAACAGTGACTGTACAAAGCCAGTACCTATGGCAAGGGGGGGGCAGATCATAAAACAGAAAGGCAGTGTGTTAAGCAAGTGCAGAAACTCCACATACTGAAACTAAACATAGCAAAAAATCTCAGTCTATAGTCTCCAGTTAAGGGTGGAGACTGTTGTTGTTTGGCCTTGCTTCCAGGCAGAACCATAAAAATTGCAAGTCAGCTGGGTTATCTCCTGCTGCATGGATGCAGTGGAAATGCATATTATTACAGTATGGTTCAGCTTAAGTGTATGATAGTAGGCCAGTGGAAGAGGGTTAGAATGGTCTTGATAGCTCCCAGCAAATCTCAGAGTTTCTACACTATTACCTTTCCAAAGAAGATAAATCTGACAAACCATGATATGGTGCTTAAAAATTAGAGAAGACATTTAAAGGAGAACCAGCAGTGCTGAAGACAGACTTCTTCACCGTAGCTGTGTCTCTGTCAGTGTATTTGTATGCACATTTTGAAGTTTGACAAGCTTTGTTGCACTTGCTTAAGTTGCTTTTTGCCTTTATCGTAGAAGCTACATGTGCCTTGTGGGAGGTCACCTTTTCAAAATATGTTTTGATGTAGGGACAGTTTAATCCAAATAGCTCATTTGGTGTTTCTTCTCCAAGAGAAGCAGATGTTTCCAGTTAGCTTACCAGATATTAACATAATAAGAATACAAGTGAAAACATGGCTGGGAGATCACATCATTTTTTGAAAAAATAATAACTCACAGCCATTTCAAATGGGAACTAGTAATAGTATGGGGTATTGCTTTCAATCTGCTTCTACTTTATACTGTATAAAAGGTTCAATATTGCCATGCGTAATATTGCCTACAGTCTACCACTTCTTATGAAATAACATTTTGCAAAGTCAACTTTGTTTACTCCAAACCTGTTGATGGGAACATGGATTTCTTACTGTCTGTGTTGTCTTTGAATGCTACAGTTCAAAAGTTTGACAAATTAGATAGCTAGATCATAGCAAGTAGAGGACAAGTCAAGTTACAATGTCAATTCAGTGCAGGGAAGATTTTATGGTAGTCTCACAAAATTAAAAAACAAAAAAAATGCAGCTCTGAAAATCACCACACCATCTTCAAGCAAAGGCAGAGACAATCACAACAAACATACTTTTTGTTGAAAAAAATATTTTCTATTGTCTTTTTGATAAACTGCGTATTACCAGAAAGACATACATTCATGTTGCATCATTGTATTGTGCACTTTGTATTAAAATAAGTTTACGTCAACTTAACTACCACTGCATTCACCACTGCATAACTATCACTTGAATACAAGTGAATGGTGTTTGGAAAACTCGCAGAAAGACAAAAACAGAGATAGACGGACAGACGGACAGACGGACGGACAGACGGACAGACGGACAGACGGACAGACGGACAGACGGACAGACGGACAGACGGACAGACGGACAGACGGACAGACGGACAGACGGACAGACGGACAGACGGACAGACGGACAGACGGACAGACGGACAGACGGACAGACAGACAGACAGACAGACAGACAGTGAGATAAGTAGGCCAGGACTCTGAATGGTGGCAGTGTCATGTCTTTCATGTCAGTTTGTGTCCATACACCACACGCCTGACTGGTTCGCTCCAAACAAACTGGCAGGAGCCGGGTTCAACACATTGAGCACGCAAAGACGGGGTAAACCTCACAGAGTCAAGTTCGTGCATTTAATAGTTTACCATTAATCAGCAAAACAGCTATCACTGAGCTAACATGATGTGAAAAAAAAATATTAATTTAACTCCAACTGACATTATAAATACATAGTGTTTACTTAGGTTATTAACAGTAATCAATAAACTTCTCAAGGCCAATTTAGTATGTTTTAATAAACATTCATGTTGCAGGTCTCAGAGAGATTAAATTATGTTTTTTTCTTTTTCCTGCAGAGATTCACATGTTACGTAATACTTTAAGTGTATTTGTTTTGTTTTTTTAACAAATAGCTTGAGGCCAGTCAATATACAGTCTATTACTCATGTAATACATGAACATACATTATGTGTAAGTTAGTATAAACAGACCAAGTAAAATTACCTCTTGTGATTTATACTTTTCTAATGTACACACAAACACAAACAAATTCAGACATAACACACACACACACACACACACACACACACACACACACACACAGCAAATGCAGGCCTCTAAAGGCATGATGTTTACACATGTAACTCCCCAATGACTATGCTTGCTGGGGTAATAAGATGTAAACAAAACAGTAGTCTACAGGGATATTATACGAAACACAGATGCATGCTAATCTACACCAGTATGCATGCATGTATGTAAGGCGCAACGTGCACTGGGGCCACACAATTATGGTAAACATGATCATTATTTTCTGCAATATTTTTGTAGGTCACAATGACTTATAATGCTCCATTCATATGTGGTTGGCTAATAACTATACTAACTAGGGCTAGGAGGATGCATTGACATAAACAACGTATGTCGATGATTCACAAGGACATAAACACAGTGCTGCTCTTTGCAGTCCCAGTGCTCCGATCCAGTCAGCTGCAGCTTTTCCTCCAAGTGTCTCTATGCTGGGGACAGTGCACAGGCTGGACAGCCTCTCAAGCCCAATGCCAAATGGCATCTTGCCAGAATCCAGGTGTGTGTGGAGGAGAGGCTCTGCCTGCACCCAGTACATCAACTCGTTGCATGTTAAAGTACCAATGGAAATCAGCAGCTCAGAAGGACCAGCATGCATGTATTAGATCATATTCCCTCTCTGTCCACATCAGAGCATCATACATGGATTAGGCATATCATTAATACCACTAAGTTGAAGTGAACATTGATCACCGCGGTACAGTACAAAGTTCTGCTGCGAACCCTTGCCCCTGGCATTCATTTGGATGCCACTTGACACAAACCATCTGCATCAAAAACCCTTGAAGGCCAAGTATATCCCTAATGGCACCTGCACACCCTGATGAGATTGGGTTCCCCAACAGGACAATGCAAATTCAGTTTTGATGTGGTCTCAAAATTAGCCAGATTTGATCCAAATCTGACTGAGCATCCATAGGATTTGCCTGAAAATTTTGATCCATTTTAAACAAAACTTGTAGTCTCCTGAGATCACACACAAAGTTTAAACAAATGGGCTTATTTGGCAAATGGAGGAAAAACAGAGGGGAGCAATTCAAAGACAGATGGAGCTGATAGAGAGGGCATAACAAAAGAACATGAATTCATAAGAAGAACTTATTTAAGTTGAATCCTTGCTTTAGCAAACTTAGGGACAGTGATGTCAGGTACATAAAATCCTAAACATGCAGTTCAAGAACTGGTCACATGGATTAAAAAAGTCATTCAATGGAAACTGGACCAAACTATACATCTCTTTTCATCTCTGTCTTTAGCTCATGCCCATGCTAGTTGGAAAACATAAACAAAGAGGGATACACTATATCCTAGAATCAATACTTAATGCAATCTAATACGTCTTTTTGTGCTGAGGTTAGAAGACAAAGCGTATAAATGGCAAAGTAACCCCTGTGGTGGTGATTAAAATTGCAAGGTGGGCAAATCAGCATGTAAGGTACACGTATGTGCTTTTACACCATACAAAAAGTGTGTACATATGTAACTGACATGAGCACATCCACAGGTACACATGGTGCCGACTACATAAATGCTATTTGGGGAGAGTGCTTAGGCAGCACAGCACAGCACATTCTCTGTATCAGTCCTCCCAGTGAAATGAGGTTTATGGATGGGTGTGATGAAGCAAGGTGAGGCCTAAAACAATGATTGTTTGTTTGTTGTTTTTTTTATTGGCAGTGATAATTGCTCCCCCTCCCCTTAAGAACACTTCCAAATACTCAAGGAGGCATATGGGCACACACATGCATGCACTTACATAGCCACAAAAATGCACATCCACACTCCTGCAACAAAATTTTTAGAAATGTGCATTTCTACAGATTGAAACAAATGTGACATACATTTCCAAGATTATGGAAAAATGAAGGACACCACAATGCTGCTAGACTAATTTTTCTGTATATTTTGAAGTAAATATCACCAAAGGTATACAGTATACTGCACTGCCATGAATTAACTAAGACATCATGAAGAATTGTTTATTATTATTCCATGTTGTCTCTGATGACTCAATAAACATTGACAGTTCTAAAATTTTACATACTTCCGTAGGATCTAAAAAGTTCTGTATGCAAACATAACATAACACTTGGACCAATTCCAATCAATAACTTTGGATCTGAGATGTACACATTAACACTTTACTCCCATGGATTCTCCTGTCTCGCAAACCACATCAGGATATCTTCATTATTCCCCTTCTAAGCAGACAAAGGAGTGTTTTTCTATGAGGCATAGGTAAAGACAGGCAGGCTCCAGAGCATAATTGAACATGTAGCTACACCACCACAGGGAGTTGGCAGCGCCTGGGGAAAAGACTTGGCTCCCCAAGAGAGGCCTGGAGTCTAACCAGGCCAAGCTGTGCCAGGCACCGAAACACAGCGCCCCTTCTCCCTTCAACCACTGCTCCTTTCTCTGGTATCCAACTTCTTCAAACAACATCCCTCTGCTCTGCTTCCCTCTCTTTTGACACATCTTTCTTCAGATCTTATTTCTTCTACAAACCCTTTGAGTGTTGTCCTACTGCTGCCTCTATTCCAACTTTCTCAAAACGTGGGGTTAAAAGATGGACAACCCACACACAAAATTATGTTAAAATGTGTTTCCAAAGTTCCCCAGGAAATTTCCTTTGGCCTATGGCCAGATCCCAGTCAGTCAGGTGTGTGTGAGTAGGTGTGAGAACCTTGTTCCATCTTGTCTGATCAGCAGTGCTGTCAAACCACCTCTTTTGCCACCACGTGACACCATTTGATGCTATAAAATGGGAGCAAGGAAAGACTCCCTAAAACACAGACTCCAGCATAATAAAATGTACATGTCAATGTGTGCATAAAAAGACATTATATATATATTACAATAACAACATGTCAACATGTCATAACACACACAGCAGCACATATACAAGCATATGTGCACCCAGAATGCTCTGGCAGGCTATTCCTCTCAACCCATGGTCAATACAGAGAAAGAGGAGGGTAAGTCTAATTTGGGATACAGTGCCTAACCATAACAGCAAATCCAGCAACATCGCGTCCACACCAGAACACTCTGCATTTTCGAGTAATTTTAGGCTCATGACTGTGTGTTTGATGCAGAATGCGACTATCTTTAACCATAATAGTTTTAAATCCCATTGGTCGTTGGGCTCTTTTTACACATGTTAGGGTGTATACAAGTCAGATCTATATATTAGGTGAGAGCATGGGTTATGGCAACACTAGGCTGGTATTTACACTTCCCTTCCCTTGTACAGCGTACCCTTTTTCAGGCTCTCTTTGAAGACTCTTATGTAAACAGACTTCTCTGGCACTGATCCAACTTCAGCCAAGCCTGGCCACAGGAGAAAGTGTATCACATGTTTGAGCAAGGATGATGTTTTGGAATAATGGATTTGAACATACGACGAGAAGATCATCAGCCAATGGCATCTCCGCTGTAAAGTGGTTACAAATCACTAACAAAAGTGGAAAGACATAGAGTGATCAGATGCCAGCATTTGAAACCCAAAACATTGTGAGGACAGGGGAGGACATGGCATGCACCCAGTTCTGTCGTACCACTTGGACACTCCCCTCGAGACATGTTAAATCAACACCTGCCGTCTAAATGTTGTCCTTCCTTACATCTCTGCTTTCCTTCCTTGTTTTGATTGGTTTAGTATTTCTCCCTCTTCTCTGCAAGGCGGTGTAACGAGGTCCAGACTGTTATTGGACCAGTCATGTTATTTTAGGGTTGGAGAGCAAAGTAATTACCCACCTTCTGCTATACTGTACTTTCAGGCAGGCAAAGTAAGAGAGTACCAATACAGTTTTCAGTAATATTGAATGCATTTGTGAGTATACAGTCGATTAAAGCATTCTTCAAATACTCAGGTATTCGGGTTGGACGACAGGCTCTTATTTAGAGTGCATATTGAAAACCTAGAAAACAATGTTTATACTATTAGCCCTATACACATCATTCCCTCACATTTAACATAAAAATCTCCTCTGCAGCCTCTTTAAGCACTTTGCTGTCTGGCTGTCTACACATGGGAAGTTGTCCAGCAACTTCCAGGGTTGCAAAATACCACCCTTTCCTTACTTCTGCATCAGCTGCATCCTGTTGATGAACTTTTCTTCAACAACGTGACTATGACTTGGGCAATCGTAAACCCACAACCATTTTATAAAGGTGAAAGCTGGAATTGCAACCAAAGTATCACATTGAGGTAAGGGTGTTGCGTCGTTTCCGGTCACTGGTGGTGCTGTGTGTTACCTCGTGTTGCCAGTCTCTATGGTTTATCTCTGCCATTCATCTTGATTAATAGACAGTAAACTGTTATCAAACTCATACTCAGCTAAGAATTCAACTTCTCTTCCTTCTTTTTAAACTATTCAGACGATTCTGTAGTTCCGCTAATTTAGTTTAAGCGATTAGCAATGGCCTCTTGCTCTCCTCTCTCTCCTTCAAATTCTCCTTCTCCCTCTCCAACTCTCCCTCTCTCCTGTCCTGTGTGCTCTATGTTTAGTTACGACTCTGCCCCCTTTTATGATAGTAGTTCATGTCATAGATGCAGGATGTTGATAGCAGCAGCTCCCGAGCAGCCGGGATCTAGTCAGGACAGCTGGATAACTGTCCGAGAGAAGAGGCATAGCCGTAGACAACAGCCCCCGGTTCACCACCAACCAGTTCACATTTCTAACAGGTTCTCCTCACTCAGCGACACACCCGCTGAGAAACAGACTCTAGTTATCGGTGACTCTATTTTGAAGAACGTGAAATTAGCGACACCAGCGGCCATAGTTAAGTGCATCCCAGGGGCCAGAGCGGGCGACATCCAGTATCTTCTGAAACTGCTGGCTAAGGATAATCGTAAATATGGTAAAATTGTTATTCACGTTGGCAGTAATGACACTCGACTTCGCCAGTCGGAGGTCACTAAGATTAATGTGGAGTTGGTGTGTAGTTTTGCTAGAACGATGTCGGACACTGTAGTTTTCTCTGGCCCCCTCCCCAATCTGACCAGTGATGACATGTATAGCCGCATGTCGTCATTCAACCGCTGGTTGTCGACAAGGTGTCCCGAAAACAATGTGGGCTACATAGATAACTGGTAGACTTTCAGGGGGAGACCTGGTCTGATTAGGAGAGATGGCGTTCATCCCACTGTGGATGGTGCTGCTCTCATATCTAGAAATCTGATCGAATTTACTAAAACGTTAAAATCCTGACATTCCCGAGTCGAGACCAGGAGGCAGAGCTGCAGTCTAACACGCTACTCTGTGCCTCAGTCAGAGCGGTTGCCTGCCAAGAATAGAATAGATCTCTGTCTATGT
>KV751327.1:4992338-5027047 GCA_001698575.1 Mola mola | reverse complement strand
ATTATAATGGGTGATTTCAATATTCATATAGATGTAGAAAGTGACAGCCTTAGTTCTGCATTTCCTTCATTATTAGACTCAATTGGCTTTTCCCAGCATGTGAATGAACCCACTCACTGCTTCAATCTTATCCTTGATCTTGTTTTAACATATGACATTGACATTGACAAGTTAACAATTTTTCCCTCTTCTGTCTGACCATTACCTCATTACATTTGAGTTTACATTAATTGACTGCACAGCATCTAGGAATAAATTCAGCTATAGAAGATGTTTATCTGAAAATGCTGTGGCAAAAATTAAAGAGAATATTCTGTCATCATTTGCAACGATGCCATGTCTAAATTCAATTGAGGACTTCTCCCATGCACAGGTTGATGACCTCGTGATTAGCACTATGGCCTCACTGTGTTCAAATCTTGATACTGTTGCCCCTCTGAAAAAGAAAGTAATAAAACAGAGGAGGCTGGCTCCGTGGTATAATTCTCAAATTCGTGCCTTAAAGCAGACGTCACGGAAATTGGAAAGAAAGGGGCGTTACAGCAACTTAGAAGATTTTCACCTACCCTGGAAAGAAAGCTTAAAAACATGTTTTAAAAAAAAAGCTCTCTGCAATGCGAGTCATTTTCATCTCTGAATCTCTCAGAGCTAGCTTCTATAGTTTCATCATCAACTAGTCTTTTAGACCCAGTACCGACTAGGCTCTTTAAAGAGATTTTTTACTTAATTAACACATTCATTCTAGATCTGATCAATTTGACCTTATCTTTGGGTTATTTATCACAGACATTCAAGATTGCAGTTATCAAACCTCTACCCAAAAAACCTCATCTTGATCCAGACGTTTTGGCTAATTATAGACCCATATCGAACCTCCCGTTCATTTCTAAAATCATCGAAAAAGCAGTCGCAAACCAATTATATGACCATCTGCATAGGAAGTTATCAGGCTCCTCTTTTATGGAACCAACTCCCAGTATCGGTCCCGGCAGGTGGACTCTCTAGCAATTTTCAAGACTAGGCTTAAAACTTTTCTATATGACAGAGCCTATAGTTAAAAAGTTAAAGTTTAATTACTCTTTAGTTATGCTGCTATAGGCCTAGACGGCTGGGGGAAGCACTGAGTACCTCTCTTTCTCTCTCTCTCCCATCATCGAAAAAGCAGTCGCAAACCAATTATATGACCATCTGCATAGGAAGTTATCAGGCTCCTCTTTTATGGAACCAACTCCCAGTATCGGTCCCGGCAGGTGGACTCTCTAGCAATTTTCAAGACTAGGCTTAAAACTTTTCTATATGACAGAGCCTATAGTTAAAAAGTTAAAGTTTAATTACTCTTTAGTTATGCTGCTATAGGCCTAGACGGCTGGGGGAAGCACTGAGTACCTCTCTTTCTCTCTCTCTCCCTCCCCCATGCATGTTTATCAGACCCTGACTTTTTACTAACCATGTTCCCCCGTAGTCTTTGTTTCTCCCCTGTCCTCTCCTCTCTCTCCCTGTCCTCATCCCGCAGGTGGTGAATCATTGCTACTCCATGTTCCTGCAACACCTGCTGCTGCCATATTTTTATGTACTGCTAATATTATGCATTATCATATGTTCCTGCTTGCATTTGTGTTGAGTATCCTCTCCTCCTGCTCTCATTCTCTCCCTACTCAACTCCGTTTTCCTCTCTCTCTCTCTCTCAACCCAACCAGTCAAGGCAGATGGCTGCCCCCCCTGAGCCTGGTTCTGCCCGAGGTTTCTGCCTCTTAAAAGAAGTTTTTTCTTGCCACTGTCGCCAAATGCTTGCTCATGGAGGGATTTGTTGGGTCTCTTTAAATAATTCTATGAAGAGTTTGGTCTAGAACTGCTCTATATGTAAAGTGCCTTGATGTAACTATGTTATGAATTTGGCGCTATATAAATAAATTTGATTTGATTTGATTGATTCAGCACAATGAAAGCATGACACAGTTGAAAAGATACTGTGCACATGCATTCATGACTAAGCTAAAGTCTGGGACATTATAGTGCTGATGTTCATCATGATCGGAGGGGAAAAGGAGTTTGGTGAACGTAACATATTAGACAGGAGATGTTATTTCACGAATGCTTTTGCAGCATTTCAAACATTCTTCTATATCTACTCAACACACAACAGAGAGTTTGAGGCTGTAAAGAGTTGTGTCCGTGTCGATTTGGCAATTGGCAGGTGTGGTTTTAAACTACTAGTCCCAGAATTCTAGGGCCACCATTCACATCTTCACAAATACAACGTAAGAGCCACTGGCGCTGCTGTACCTATTTACAGAGCAGCTAAAATTCAAATGTTATTTAAAGTATAAAGTCAATAACTGATGTTCAACCGATAAACATAAATATAGAGAATTAAAAGAAAATGAAAATGAAGCTCAGTAGAGCTACAAAGTATGATTAACAAAGTTTTTCCAAACACAAGTGCTTTCCTGGCACAACCGGATGAGCACTTACATTACAACAGGGTGACCCATCTTAAGTTATCAGTCTTAGGCTGTGACATAAAATGCTGAATAAACATGTTTCAGTTATTCCATTAGTGTTTTTCCATCATATCACAGCAAGTAAAACAAGTAGTTCACCTGTTGGAGGAGCCCATTGATTGCAGCTCCTCATCTAACTGAACTATCTTCTGTCATGCAAAATTAAAGAAAATTCGCTAACGAAGCTTCACTAATTCAGTTATTAAACAAATAAAATTTTTGAGAACATCATTACAAAAAACTGCTCACCATCACATCACTAAAAGGTCCTCTGCTATTTTGTTATTAAAAGAGATTTATTTTAAAGTAGCAATATCAGGAAATGTTGGGTTTTCAACATATTAACATGACTCCTACAACCAAAGCAAACATGATGAACCAGTATAATAAATGTGGTAAAAAAAGACATGAGAGAAACTTAACTTCAAATCACAGGCATTCATTTAAGCTAAAAAAGTAGTGAGAGCTGACAAATATAGAGTCATTTTTAAACACCTTCCTCTTTGATATCCTTTGTAGACATGAGCTAATAAAAAGAGGGTTGTCGTGTTGGCTGCGGTAAGAGATACGTCACTCAGTCCGCTTCAGGGAGGCCTGGATTTGCTTTGCCCGTGCTCTGGAGGTAGACCATCTCAAGCAAGTTCCTGCGTGGTTGAGCGGGTATTGTAAATCAGCATGGCATGTTTGGCGCAGCGCGATCAGTGGAAAAGCTCCATAAAGAGCCAACGCGTTGCTGCTAGTGCAGACAACATTTTTTTCAATACAAACCTTATTAGAGCTATGGAATATTAAATCATTCATCGTCGCTCACTATATGTTAGCTTTTCTTAACCCCAGGTGTGAAAAAGCTGCAGCTTACGGGTTTGGATACAAAAATGTGAGACTATCTTTTACTCTTTTGGTTATTTGTAATTAGGTTGTGTGTTTTATTAATCCACATTATCAGATTTATTTTAATTTCATCATTTATCTTCCTGTCTTTAGAGCCACCTGATCTTGTCTCAAGGGACATTTCTTGAGGTACTCACAAATCTGGCTTTATACAACCTTTTAACATATGCAGTGACACACAGGGAAAAAAAATTCTGATGTATCAAATCTGTCAATTTTCCCTTTAATTCAGCACACTATATTAAATTGCTGGTACTAAAAAAGAGTATTGAGTATCTTTCAAGTCACCACACCTCAAATACTGTAGTCTTGCAAGCAAATTATTTGATAAAGAAAACTCTACATTTAATTAAACAACTACAAAATATTTGAGATGTGGATACTCAGTGCAGCCCTCCTACAGTCTGAGTGGGTTCTGGGATATTTTGGCAGTAGTCACTCTCAATGATGGGGGAGTCAGTGAAATAATTATTTACCACACCACAATTTCCTGTCTTTTCTAGTGGGAGGTGATGTCATCTGAGATATTTTTGCAGTACACAATAACTATGACAGCACTTTTTTTTTGCATTCAGTTGCAAATGGTGTGTCGAAACTTAATCTTAATTTAATCATCTGATTTGATTAAATTTTGCCAAACATTTATGACAGCGCAAACGCAAATGCTTCAACACAGATGTAAATACATACACACACCCACTCAAAACTAGGCTTATCCATTGAGAGTTTGAAATTTCATTCAATCTGATCCAAACCATTCAGGCCCAGTTTTTAGGCAATATAGTTTAAGGTATTTTCCACACTTTTACCTCACACCTTTTCTGAGTTTCAAAAGCTTAATATTTCAAATATTTTGCTCTCACAGCCACAAGGTCTGTGCTCTGCTCAGTTCCCATTTCCTCATCATTGTTTTCTGTTGAGTTTTTTTTTGTTATGCATTCTGCTATCAATCAAAGAACAGCGAACCTGCAGTCCGCAGTATGACACACACTAAGTTACCATTTATCGGAACTGAAAGGAGAGAGCACAGTCCTCTACCTCAGTGCATCTTCTTTTTCAACCCTCCTGCTAACCTCTTCCCCATTCTGATCCTGACTCACTTGGAGACTGATGGACAGTTAACGTCTATTACGACATCGAAACTCAGAGTCGATGGCATTCAGACATCATAGTTTCAGTGGAAAAATTTAGAGAAATTCATACAGCATTTTGTCGGTCTGTTCCAGGTGGCTCTCACCAGACAGGGTGAAAAAGTGTCACATTGTCAGAACCAGTACAGGAAAAAGAGCGTGTGAACTAATGGAAAGAATGACCAAGCATTAATAGTATGGTGAGTGAATGAGAGAAGAGGAAAAGAAAGCTGGAGGAGAGGTCAATAGAGTGATCAGCTTATAAATAAAAAGCAGGAAGAGGATTACTTGGTGCAGTCTGGCCCCAACCAGTTCTTAAGGACCTTAGAATAACATGAGTATATACCTTGCATTGTCTTTTTGTATGTTAATACACCCACAGTTCAGTGTTTGTCAACATATGCGGTGTATAGCCCATGTAAATCATTTCAGAAAGAACTTTGCTGATGCAAATTTGGAGGTGTAAAAATAAACAACTGAGGACACTTGAGAGAGTGTGAAAGCGTAAGTCAAAAACAGCAAGGTCTACCTTGTGTGCCAATCTATGTGATCCAGTATACGGTTGTGTATTTCTATGTGTGATTGTTAAAAAAGAAAACAAAATTGAGATCGAAAATGTAATTTGAAAGAGTATCTTTTCTGGAGTTGCAAAGATTAGTATAACGAAAGAAAAGAAAAATAATCACCAGTTATTTTGTTAATCGATTAGTGACTCTTCAAGCAAAAACAGCTTCTTAAATGTTTGGATGATTTGCTTTTCTTTGTGAATGATGAGAACTGTTGGATTAATCAATTAGTTAAAAAAATATTTGAAAATGATTTTCATACGAGCCCAGAGCAAGAGAATAACCAAATAACTTCATAAAAGAGCTAATATATGAAACAGGGCCAGAATTCAAGAAACTTAAATGATAAAATCATAAATATTATAGATAATAGAAAACTGAAATTGACTTTAAAAATACATAAGGTTTAATCCTGAGACCAACTGAAAGAAATCCCTTTGGAACCCTCAAAGTCATCAAATAATACATTTCTCACAACACAGATTACAGAGCTGAAGTAAATGCACCGGCACAAAAGAAGTCAGATATACAGTACATTTGTCAAGCTACTCAGAAGTGGCCCGCTCACATGAAATTTAGAGCAGAGGCTGTTAATTGTGGGTGATAATGTAACTAACAAAATGTTTTATGATAAATCTACTCATCATGAGGATCTACAGCACTACAAGCACATATATTCACATACTTAAACAGTCCAATCCATTACAAAAAGAGCAGGAGAACTGATGAGGAAGGCCTCCATAGAGTTCCTTCAAATAAACAAGCTCCTGACAATGTATGCACATGTACATGCCTGTGAGTGTGCATGCAGAAGTCAGCTTTTGAGGGGCTATTAGGGTGGGGTGAATGTCTGTGGTTTTCTTAGAAAATTTAAAACTGTGCCTCGCCGCAAGTTTATATGCACATGCAGATGCCTCTGAGGGGGAGAGACAGATAAAAGCAGGCGACAGAGAGAGAAAGACACACAGAGAGTGAGACAGAGTGTGATGTGCTGTGATTCATGGTTCCTCCTCCCAAACTGAAGCCACAGCCGCAATAGATGTTGCAAGCCCTCATCACAGCTGTGTGACGATGACAAGAGAATGGAAGTGGCATCCGTTCCCAGATTCAACCGGACAGACCTGGTTCCAAGCAGCAACCTCAGGACTTAACAGTCATGTTTAGAAGTGTAGACAAGTTGCTTAAGGAACTGATCCTCTAAATGGGCCATAATGAGGGGGTCAAAATGTTTTACTGGTAGGCCCCAGACACGGATGCCTCTGCGGCGTCCACAACTTCGTGGGCCTCAGCTTATTCGGCTCTGTACTAACTGTCTTTAACTCAACTCCTCCCCTGCTGGCTCATAAATACATTAATCACGTCAGGGTGCATGATGATTTGGCCCGCATGGCCTCACAGCTGGAAAACATATAAACAGAGATAAAGAGCTCCTGAAAAATGCAAGAAAGGGTTTTGAGCAATACTCACTGATCTCAGGAAGAGGAAAATAAACTTACAAATCAGACAAATCAATTCTGGACCAATCATTTTATTTGTGCTGTATCAGAATGTGTTACAGTACCTCTACATCTCCGGCACACTAAAACCCATGAACCGGATGTGTCTTTGCAGAGACCAGGGTGTAGCACTAAGCATCAAAGCAAAGTAAATATTAAAGAACAGGTTTAAACACCCCTAGATGTATGAAATGTCAGTGCAGCTACTGTAAGAGGAGTCAGGTGGAGAAAGTCAAGAGTAATGAAAGCAAGAAACCTGTCTTTGCTGCAAACTGAAAATGCTGCTTTTCCTGTGAACAAATAAAAAGGCTGATTAAACTATTAGAAAATGATAATGCAGAGCAGAGCAGAGATGCACCATAGATGAATGTGACTGAGTGGACTCCAGTGGGTACTTATTTTGAGCCCTGCCCTTCTGTCTCTAAGTTTGCTTATTTGTATGGTCAAGGGAATCAAGTCTATGTCGAGTCCAGCAGTCTCCACTTTAATCCCTGACAAATTGAAGTGGAGAGGTTCTTGTGTTGAGTTCCCCAATGAAGGGCTTCAGAGTTTAAGGGTGCAGGAAGCAGAGATGCTGCAGACAGGAAATATACGCAGACAGTCAGCATGCAAAATCTGTTTAGGGTAGAAAGGCCCCTGTGTGGCAATAACAAAGTTAAGGGTCAGTGCCACAACTAATGAGAGGTCACACAAGATAAGGAAAAGCGATGGAATCCAAAAGCTCACAAGAGGCTGATTTATATCAGCACATCATATATTGACCGTTAACTTTTAATGTGGACCCCTCTGCTCCAAGATAATTATAGATATAAGATATTAAAAGCTTTAGTTATGATCTGTCAATCCAAGTATCTGACAAAAATGCAAACAAAGGACTGCAAATAAATTGAATAAAATTAAAGGACATTTTAGGTTTGATCAGTGCTATCACGTCAAAGTCAAGCCAGTTTTATTTAGTTTAGCCCTAAATCTCATATTTTGTTCAAAAAAATACTTCTCTTTTGTTTTCTGTCTGGATTAACAAAACAAAAATGATTTTTTTGTTACAAATAATCACTGCAGTAGAATATTGTCATCTTTTGACAGGCCTCAATTGGACATGCTGCAACATGAAATGCTCAAACTTACTAAAAATATTCAATTGTTGGCTTCATTACTTGGTAAAAAGAATTCTTCTGCAGATCAACGTGTGTTCTTTATGAAAGAAACACACTAAGTGTGCCCCTAAAATTTTGGGGCTAAAACATATATTCCTGACTTAACACAACTTTTTTCTTCTTGTTATTTCCTGTAACCTCTAATTCAAGTTCTGAAATGTGGGGGAAAATTCTTTGTTTTTACTACATTCAATATAAATTGAATGTCTTCAGGATTTGGGCCACATAAGCTATCTAAAGATGCCATTTTTGTAGATGCTTAAATATTCATGAATTAAACAGAAAAAAGAAATCTCAAAGTTGAATCAATGATTAAAAACAAATCATTAGTTGTAGCAGAAGTCTAAGCAGGTTTGATCTTACACACCCCAGGACATTTCTTAAACATTCAGATGAGATTAGAATAGTGATGCCAGGCCAGTGTGTCGTGAGATTATCTCATGCTGGAGGTGGTAGTGTGTGTGTGTGTGTGTGTGTGTGTGTGTGTGTGTGTGTGTGTGTGTGTGGGTAAGCCTGGTCGTCTGTGCCATTTAGTCGGGCAGAATTAAGTGTGAGGACGTCTGTCCGGTTCCAGAGCATGACATCAGCCAGTTGGCAGAGGAGGTGTTGGAGCAGGTGCTGTATGGGAGAGGGGTGGAATTGGGGAAGGAAAGGGAGAGGATGGAGGTGTGGGACAGTAGAGCAGAGGGTGGTGCAGGAGGATGGGGCGCGAGCCAAGACTAGTGTCCAAATGAAGTTATTTATAGCTCTCTATCATGGGCAATTTTGGCAGGCTCCGATCACCGCTAGTATTATCCCTCTATTTCGCCTCAGCTCATATACAGTATGTAGCTCATATCCAGGAAAAGGCAGAAACACATTTACCTCTGAATCATGTTCTATCAGTGTGTTTTTAGGATCTGACATTACATTTTACAAACTTTAGTAAAAAATATAACAGATAACAATGTTTCTTTCTGTTACTTTATCACTGATCTAATGATAGCCATTCAGGCAATTATAACTACCTATATTCTCAGTCAACAGAGGCATTTAATACTGCTAAAAATCAAACCAAATGGAGGGAACAGTTAAGTGAATCGGCGGCAGCATTTACAGTCTTTTGACCTGTATCTGACCTGAGAAAGCTCTGCTACAAGAAGTCCATTACAGACCATTGCTCCAGAGAGGTTGCCATGGGAACAGCATAAGAACCAGGTCCAGTGAGTCTAACCATCTGGTGGACATCCCGTAAACTCCACGGAGCAAAAAGGTCCGGTGTGAGGCTTGCCCTGGCCAACAGATTTTCTTCTGATGATCAAAAAAGGATGAGTAGTTGATAAAGGAAGGTTTTTTTTTAAAAAAAAAAAGCAGTGAAGGTATAAATGGATAAAAAACACGAGGCTACACCTTCATTGAAGAGTCTTCATTCATCATTCTCTTATACCACATATTGGGTTTTTTTGTGCTTTCCAAAATTCAACTCAATCATCACCAGCTTGGTCAGAGATTCGCGTGTGCTATATTTGTAGTAGCTAAAGGAGACTTAAGCACCTTGCCTAGAGCAGAAAGTCCCCCTTTACACCTGGCACTGAAATGCATTTTTTGTCATTGGATTGCAATCAGATGGCATTTGACCACATGCATTTAAAACGTGGTATTAACGTGCATTTCGGGTGTCGACAATGAGATCCAATCACGATCCTCCACTGAACATGCATTTCTGGCAGCAGGCTCTTCCTTTTCTAAGTAATACAACTCAACAGCCAAACCTGCATGGCCATTGTTCTCAAGCCATTAATTAGATTAATGATTACTCTGGATCTGTATGCTTTCCCAAATGGGCATGTAGTTCTCCACAAACAGGCAGAACTCAGCAGAGGTCCTGTTAAGTCACATTGTTATGATTCCTGCCTGATTTTTTAAGCAAAGGACAGAGCAGAGCTAAGACGTTACGCTGTATGCGGATTGAAGGCACATTTCAATTTACACTCGTGTTGAATGTGGTCCCAATGTGTACCTGACCGCCTTCGAAGTATGATCCAATTGCACTCTGATCACTGAATACTCATTTTAATGCGAGGTGTAAAGGGAGCCAGAAATGTAGAACAGGCTAATGGTGTAAGATGTTCATGACTGTCGTATCTGCTTATGTTTTTGTTTTTCTTTCAGGTCTTCAAATACATTCGAAACAAGAACCTCAAAACGTTTTTCAGTTTTTCCACACGCAGAGTTGTTGAGTTCTCTAAGTCCTGCAGACTTTGATACATAGATTCTCCTTTAAACATGCTAGAGGGAACAAGGACAACGCTATTCATGGCCATAATATTAGAGGGCCTACAGTGTTAAGGGACCCAAAATGTGGACTCCCAGTCAAAGAAATACATCCAGAACTTTGAAAACATACCCATAAATCACATGGTGTCAGTGACAGATAATCTGGAGTTAAACAGTGTTGCTATACTTGCATGGTTCTGTAACTATAGCTTATCCAGGCTCACGGCCACAGCAGTATGCAGCATAATGGCATTGTGTTGAGTTGTAATGTCTCTGGGCCACGTGTGACAATATAATAGTGTCTTTGTCTTCCACTTATCTGGCTGAAGCTCGGGCTGTGGAGCAGAGTGTTTCAACAGCTACTGTCTAACTATCAGACCTAAGGACACAATCTTGCTTTCTGTGTGAAGGCTTATTGTCAACCACTCTGCACGGACAAAATAATCATTGGAGCCGAGACAGATAAGTGGATTTTTACACTCCCACACAGACGCCTTATATGAAACCGAAACTGTCAGTGGTTAACTTCTTTTTTTCGTGCAAACATGAAGCAAAATTCATTTACACTAATACAAACAGATGATGATTGATAAGTGTGCACATGCACAAACTCTCAGTTTTTTACCACACGTACTTACAAATAATTTTGAATACATAATTACAATATAAACCAACTACTGAATAGAGCGAATTTTCTAAGTAGACAATGTCCTTGGCCTTTTAGTTGTTTTCACGGTAAATCCCAGAATCCACCCACACAGGCAAGCCCTGCAGAGACCTTCTGTTCCTCAACCCTGGACACACACGCAGAGAAAACACGCATATACAAGGAGCTATACTCACTGAGAGAAAGGAAACAACAATAACAAATCCAAAGAAATGTGACTTGACTTGTCCACAAAGCACTATTGTTTGTTGCTTCAAAGGAATGCTGAAAGATTGACATTTATCAAGGACTCGATTACTAAATAATGTGCATACAGTGACCTCTGTAAAGAAGAACAAAAGAAGTTACCAATATGAAATACCAGGCATGATTGCTTGGTTCAAAATTTGAGAACATTATAGTATATTATGACACTTCTAACTTTTGGCTGATTCAGACTACACTAAATTTGATTCTGTGATAACCATTGACCCAAGCTACAACAGTTGGGGCTGCGTGTTTTATGGAACGAGCAGAGAACGGAGTACATATGGCACATAGCACCATAATGTGACGTGGTAATGGCCATGAAACCACACGCCACTGTGGAAGGGAACGAGAGAGAGAGAGAAAGAGACTACAGTACAGAGGCCAGGCCCAGAGCCAGACCAGCATTGCTGTTCACCTTCACTTGCTCTCTATCTCTGTTCTAACTCTTTCTTTCTCTCCTTTTCCTCCACATCTCTTACACTGTCTTTCTCTTTGCATTTCACATATCTCATGTTTCTTTCTTGCACTCTCTCGCAGTCTTCTAATTTTTCCAGGCTTCTCTACTTCTCTACCCGCCTCTGAAAGAATGTCATGCGCAGGCCAAGGCAATATTGTGGTTATTCTTTGAAAGAGTCTATTTCATGGCACTCTGTAACATAAAATCAAGGTTAAACCAACGGCAATCCTTGGAGCTAAAACTCTGCTTATATTTCCAATTTTATTGTGCGTCAAATCACATTCAGTGGAAAGGCCCTTAAAGAGTCCTTAAAACACTGCTTGATAGCCTTCTTCATATGTTTCCTCCTTATGTGATGCAGCCTGTGACAGCATGCTTCATTGATCAATCAACATTGCTCACGTTCATTAAAGGTGATCGCCTCTCACTAAGATAACGGTCAATTTTGCTCAATCCTTACTAACTGAATGTCTCAACAGCGCCACGGAAAGCATGAATACATCATCTTTGCCATAGTTCACTGAATTATGACGTGCCTGCTACACAAGTTAAAAGTGTTTCTCCCAGTGCACACAGCCTAGCAAAGTCCAGGGAAACTATTGACAGTGGTCTTTGGATGGAGGGAAGAGATTAAGGCATGCTGTGCCGATGTACATACGGGCACCAACAGACAGAAAAAGTCACACTTGAATAGGCTGGTACTGCCTCTAGCTATTGCATGGTAATAAAGTCATCCAGAGAAAATGCGGGAGGAAATTACATGTGTGTCTCACGGCTGCTAATCTAATCAGATGTATGCTTGCACTGCATTTAACTTCTTGTTCGACAGAAATTCCTTTATCACAATGGGGACCGGCTGATGTAGCAGTGTTGTTGTCAGTCAAGGAGCTGCAGTGGTTAGATGTATTTATCAGTAGTTTCTGACAAACAGGGCTCGTGGGCTATTGACCTCTGGGTGGGCCATTGCTGTTTCTCCACCTTCTGCTACTGTGGTTTACCTCTCTGGAAACTCTGGCTGTGTTGCTGGCACAAAATGGTTACCAGATGCAAGCTGTTCGCAAGGTGAAAGTTGGCCACAGAAATTACTCTCATGAAAGGTTGTTTTTTTCTCTGGAAAGCTCTTAAGAAGCTTGTGATGTACTGTTACTAATGATTCATTTTATATATACATATACTGTACTATATATATATATATAGGTCACTCTAAATTGCCCGTAGGTGTGAATGTGAGTGTGACTGGTTGTTTGTCTCTATATGTCAGCCCTGCGATGAAAAGTCGACTTGTCCAGGGTGTACAATGCCCACGTCCAATGACACTGGGATAGGCTCCAGCCCCCCCCCCCACACGACCCCTAACAGGATAAGCGGTAAAAAAAAACATGGATGGAACGATATACAGTATATACTCCATTCAGGTATATATTAGGCAGAGATACAGATGGATCAGCTGGTATTATGATTCAGATTTATATAGCTGAAACCCCAACTTAATTACCAAGTCTAGACAAGACCTCCAATGTTTCTGCTACTGACTCTTGCTACAGTCCTGTTCTTACATCGCAACACTCCATCACCTCAGTTAGTCTTATTTAGCACACATAAGCCCACTGTACAAAATAATTGAGATGTACAGAAGCATACACACAGACATGTTTTCATACCACACCATGCATACAAGCTGTCTCTCTCTTTCTCTAACACACACACACACACACTACTTTTCTAGAGATAATCTGCAAAAAGAGACAGATATGTTAGTATAGGTCCTTCCCAAACGTGATGTCACTCAACTCATAATATGTGTCTTTAAACCTGACATCTGAACTCTTGACGTACAACTTTTTAATTATTTAGGTGGAGCTCTACGAATTTGTACAAAAGTCTTTGTTTTGGATGAGATTAAATGTTTGCTGATGTTACATTCCAGTCACTTTAGTAGACGGCTATTTGTTTTTGTGTCTAGCAGCAAAATGCATTTTTCCAGAAGTTACAGCAAGAGTCCCCTCATAGAGAGACAATGGAGCTGGATAATTATGGTGTGTGTTTGTGTGTGTGTGCATCTGTGCATGAGAGAGGGAGAGAAAGACAGTGCATGTATGTGTATGTGTGGTTTGGGGTATGGGGCTGGGGGAAAAAGAAAAAATGTTGTAATTTTTACAGTGAATTCCAGCTTGATAACCAGACCCAGCTGGCATTTGTCTCTTATACAGACAAACATGCATACATACAGACACAGCTACTAATCTTCAACCTAAACTGTTTTGTTGTGAAAATGATAATGAGATGTGAATTTAATTCTACTGACTATGTTCAATGGATTCAAATTATGGCAACATCGATGTTGTAAACTTCAGCTTAGGTACAATGAGCTCCACAACAAAATACACGCACACAAACAACAGCTGTTATCAGTAACAGTTTATAGTAGACACAAAGGTGATTTGCATATACACTCATACAATCTAGACGATAAACTACTTGAGCACATCACACATTGCTTTATAAGTATTACAATAGTTTTCAGTCATATGCACTTCAACCTCCAACATGCAGAGAGACAACTCAGCAGTTGACATCTCTACTAAGCTGCCTCTCTGACCCCTGTTGCCCAAGGCAACCCCTTGTTGTTGCAGTGTTTAAAAAGATGTGAGGAGCACAGTCTCCCACCAGGATAACTGAGGGAGCGAACACAGATAAAAGTGTGCTTGTCACAATGGGAGCCCTTAAGGCTAACTGGAGGATAGTGTTTCTACATGCATGTGTATGTGTAAGTGGCATCTTCCTGTCATTTTTATTTCTGTATGTACATGTTTGTGTGCAAAGGCTGCATCTCCTACTCTTACCTTATCTCCAGGACGTATGGCCTTTAATTTTGAATGGAGACGAATGCTGTGCAGGCCCATATTGAGGCAATGAAAAGAACCATTTCTCTCTACCTACAGATCAATGAGTTCCCATTCAATTAGAAAGTCTGAAACCATTAGCACCCGGCTAATGATTCCATTCTGGAAAGCTGGGGAGCTTTGGCCTCGGGGTAGGAAGGTGGCGGGTGGGGGAGCCAGAAAAATCATCCAGGCTGGGTGGGGGATTTCTTTAACTGCATTCATTATGAGTGCAATATACTTTTTTAGTGTCTTATCGAGCAATACTCACCAGATAGCATATTGTGGTATGGTGTTGAATGTTTTGTCCCTCTGGTCTTGTTTTAGAAAATGTTAAAGCTGTGCACTTCAAACTAGTTTACTTGATTACTCGCTTTGTTTGTATTGTCTTACATTTATTGTAATTGTTTCTTTTATTGCTCACCAGCCCAACTCTGTGTGTCTCCAAATTGAGTAAGGGGTTAACATGGCCAAACTAATAGGCCCTCCTTCTCTTACTGTTATAATGACAGCTATTCATCAATGTTTTTCTTAAGCAGTGCTATGGCCCGATTTCACATTTCTCACCTATTTTTCCCCTCATTTTCTTCTCTTTCCTGTAGCAATCACTCATTCAGCTCAACTTCTTAAATATACAGTTAGACAGAATTATCAACAGTCCCAGTAATGAAAATGGCAGTTGGTACACATAAAGCAGGTAAACAACCTTGCAGACTGAAAAATGGGTGTGTGTAAGAAGGTTTACAGGTAGGAACCATGTGGCTACAGGCAGAGGTAGGACGCCATGGTCAGAGTCCATATCCTGTGTCTTAATAATGTGTGCTGTAGCCTCAGGGGAATGGCAGCTTTAATGGGGAGGCAGTCTGCCACTGGTAAACACATGCTGGAGCTCGGTGAAAATACTACTGGCACGGAATTAGGTCATTTGAGATAAGCACAAGTGCAGCATCACCTTGAAATAATTTTTGGCAGCATTTGAGTGTGTATGTGTGTGTGTGTGTGGACTCGCCCCCTTAAACATTTGTTTAGCTTGAAGTGAGTTTACCCCCGAAACTTATTAGCTTAGACAAACATTTTTTAAAAAACTAGAACTCCACTTACTCATGCAGCAGACCTGAATCCTGTGTAAATCTATAATGGACATAATGATATTACATTTCACAGCGGCGTTTGTACGTAATGAATGAGCCATGACACCAGCTGCATGAGGTAAGGGGTTGGCCCGGTGCAGAGGTAGCTGAGGTTAAACGGAAAAGCAGGGGATGTGTCATTACTCTGTGAAAAACATTTGTCACGATTCTGGTAACTCTGTAGTGAAGATCAAGTGTTGAAATAATCACTTCTCCAGATTTCAGAGAGACTTGCTGTTATTAGAAGAGAAGCAGATCTCTTGATGGACGGCACATATGTCAGGGTTCAGAGGAGAGCCATGGTTCACCCCTGGAGTGGTTTATTATAAGAAGAGCCGGGAAATAAAGATTGGGCCTATCTGGACTCGATTAGCTGGGACTGCTCTACTTTCCTCCTGGGACTGGCAATGAAGTAGTGGGGCAAAGCGATGGGTGCAAGGCATTGGGGGGTACTAAAGGGGCAGTGGGAGGGAGGAGAGTCTAGGTATGGAAGGTTGAAATGAGGGACAGTGGGGAGGGTACAACGTTCTCCTCCTATGAAGGGCTAACTTGGACAGTGGGAGGAATTTTCTTTGGTTTATCCAACAAGAGCTACTCCATCTGTATAAACTGGAGCCTGCCAAAATGTAGGCTCTCTCTCCATACACACACACACACACCAAAGGCTGCCAGAATGTCAACTCCCTCTGTCCAAGAGTGGCAGAGAAACTTAACTCTCTCATTACTCGCTCACATAACTGGTGCTCAGATTCTTGTTTGAAAAGTTACACATGAGTATGAACGGCATAACGCAACAGTTATGCATGTAATCCTACATGCACAGACAGACACGCACACACATTTGGCCCACTGAGAAGGTGAAAGCTAAGGCTGTCCTGGATGAAGAGTACTTAAAAGAATTGTTTTCTCTTGTTCTGCTGAGCTGCTCTAATAGCGGTGATGTGGAGACAAAGGTTATGTAAGTGCGAGCGGCAATCACCCTCCATGTCATTTAGACGTGACTCAGCTGGCCCAACGCCTGTTAGCATGAGTGTGTGTGTGTCTAATAAAGAAAGAAAGAAAGAGAGACAGAGACAGAGAAAACATGTGTGTGTGTGTGTGTAACACCCACTGGACAAACAGTCCAAGATCTAAAGAGTGATGATGAAGATATAAGAGAGTGCATGTTTTTGTTTTTGGTTTTGTTGGTGTATGTCAACAGTTGGTCAGGGCAGGGTTCTAAAATATTTATGCAAGACACTGCAGGATATGTCAAATTATTTGCACAAACTGTTATTGTTGTTAATTTCACTAGAACTGAGTGACAATTGACGTGTGTATGAGAGGGTCTGTGTGATACACAGTAGGCCCTTAGTTTCCCAGCAGGGTTTGTGGCAAAGGATTGACATCTTTTTGCAGAATATATAAACTGTGTGACCAGCCGAGCTTGGAACTGAGAAGAAAATCATATACTCTACAGCGCCTCCTCTTGTACCTAAATTTAAATTACTTCCTTTCTGTCTCTCTCTCTCTCAGTCATACACACACCCTACCAAGATTGCTCATGTCTCTTTAAAACTGCTCTTCTTTGGCCAGGGAGGCAGGGTTGCACTCTCTGAGCCACTAGGCTGTCCCTGGCACAGACAGACACACGTACGAAAAAGTGCACACACACACACATAAGCTCTCCATCTCTATGAGTGGAGCTGGCCCTGTGCCCATCGTTAGGGCTGCAGGGCCTCAGCACTCTATCACTTAACCCTTGAGGAGCCCATACGAGTCGAATTTAATCCCCAAAAAGGAGCATCAGCTCAGCATGTCAAAGCTTGGCTGTTCACTTCAAGCCTCTTACAGTCTGCTCTTCAAATGCATGCACGTAAATGCCACATAAAATATTTTTCCAACAGGCAACAGCTACTTTTCAAGCGAGCTGGGCCTTTAATGCTTAGCACAGTTGGCTTTTTAACTCTTTAAGAGGTCTCTCCGAACTCCCACATTGCTACTACTAAACTCAACAATGGACAAATATGGTTCCATAACAAAAGTTACGTGACCACAATCACAAATTGGTTTTCAAGCCCCAGAAAGACACATCATTCCTTCAGTGTCAGCGAGGATGTGCTGTTTGTCTCAGAAGTTCAATCCTGATGCCTAGTGACACTAGAGACCTTTGAAGTCTGATCTTGGCCAACTGTAATCATGTCTTCTATGTTGTACAGATATATCAGTACTTATTATCTTCACTGCTTTCCGTCTTTTTGTCTCTTGCATACACACAGAGCTCTTTTCTCCATGCAGATCTCCACTTGGGGAGAATGCAGAACAGTAGACTGTCAATATTTGGGTTATGATGTCAGTATGTGCCATTTAGCTGGTGAAAAATAGACCGGCCATCTGAGCATGTGTATACACAGAAATGCGCATGGACCATCATCAAGTAATGACCACACCGATGTGATGTAAGGCCATTGAGAGCTGCTGTAAAGTGTGTTAAGTATGATGGGTGTAGTGACGGATTGTTTGACCTTATCTACTGCAGTAGTGGGATCTTGACTGTGAAAGATGTTGGACCTACTTCTCCTCTCTGCCTGCTGTAAGATGGATCCCCACGGTGCAATAGCTGCTCCAATAACCATGTCAGTTTGGAGGCAGAACTATTGCCCTCCCACCTTTACCAGAGGATAACCTCTGGAGTAATCCCTCGAGGTTCCAGACTAATAATAGTATATGGATAGGATCTAATGGAAATGATAGTCCAGCACAGAATTAAATGGCAGTCAAATGTATGTTAAACACTGGATGCCTCCATGTGGTGTGACTGGTGTGGGGAGAGTGAAAGTAAGATATGTGTTTTGCAGTGTTAAAACTGGAACTGTGGGCAGCACCTGAACATACAGTGGCTGTGTCAAAGAAACTGACATATACACACAGGAGGGCATGTACACATACATGGTAAGTATGGTTGCTGAGGAGCGTTCTGTAATTCTAGTGTGCGTTAATGACTCTCACAGGCACACTGGAGATGACATTAAAAACTCTTGCTGTGATTTAATGTGCAGCAATGCAAGCTGGGACACGACCCAGGGATTCATACTGTGATGTAGATATGCTTATAATCTGACACACACACACACACACACACACACATAAACACATAAACACATGCACACTAAAAATGGGATAAAACTGTGTAATGAAAGAAGACGGATGATGCTAAGACCGGTAAATGAAAAATGTTTTCATGTGAGTGTTAATTCTTTAAGTATTTTATTAGCAGTCCTTGTATTTGGATGTCCAGTGTTGCTTTATAGCCAATTGAATTGTAATATTAAGGAATTAAAGTCTATCAAATATATTCCAAAAATATATACTGGCCATTAACTGGCATTAAAGTCAATGTCAATCATGGGCAAAGTCACTTAGCGTCCATTAAACTGGAACAATGTTTGTGTTTATACAGCTCGACTCTGACCGAAAAACAAAAACATACAGTCGACATTTAGTCACCACAACCTAGTTAGGGCCATACAATGAAACTGTTTCAATCCCCCAATTACAGATGAGGAAAAGGAAGAAGAGATCTGCTGGATGATCCATCTCAAGTTTGTGGCCAACAATGGCTGTAAATTGTCTCTCCACAATGTTGCACAGGATGACTTGTGGTCTTCCAAACATCTTTTCATGAAATCAAAGCAAAGCAAACTGGCAGATCTCTATGTACTTCCAAGGCAACAAGAGATAGTCTTGTGTAAGTTTTATTTGCCCAGAGTCAGACCTCTTCCCTGTGTTGATTCTGTAATACATTGCGTGGGGATACACAGACCTCAGCCTAAGTCACCTATATTTACCTTGGTGCTACTTGACAGCTCCAATGTTGTGTCCGATGTGTATAGCAATGTGGATCATGACATGATTAGGGTAGGTCAGCTCTGGTCGGAGTGTGAAACAACTAAGGAGCGATGAGGTTTGTTTTGGAGAAATTCACTCCCCTCCCTTTGACTTCATGCCCTACTTCTGTCCCAGACCAAAAATAACATGTACCTGGACAACACTGACCATTTAGACAGCTGCAGAGAGGTTCAGAAGGAGAGGAGGGCAGTGACTAAAGGCTGAGGTGCAAAAACAGAAGCAAATGATTGAAGGTAATAATGTGAAAAGACGGAAAGAAAGAAGCAAGGATTGATGGAAGAAAGAAAACAAGTAGGAAGAACCCATAAAGTTACAGTGAATGAAGGAGACAGATATATGCTCCTATCCTTTAAAAAGTTAGTTGAATCTCCGGAGTTTTCATTGAATTTGAAATGAGTCAGGAGGCAGAAAGTTAGCAGAAGCTCTGGAAGGCTTCACACTAGAGATGAAGAGCAAGTGAATGACAGGAGAAAAGACAGAAGAGGAGAAGACTACATAAAAGTGGTGTACAGAGGAGTCCTCTGTGGGGGAAAAGTTTCGGACACTCCAGGTAAATTGATCCCATGGGAGGGTGAGTAATAGTGAAGTAAAAGCTGCAAGGGAAGCTATGGATTAGAAACATTGAGATGAGAAACAACTGAACAAAGCGCAAAGAAAAGGAGAAATGAGAGAAAAATAAAAAGCCATAGGTGGTGGACAGGGAAGAGCTGCAAAAATAGAGAAAGATGTTTAGGTGGGTCTGGCCTGAGGGTTGTGAGGTGAAGGGCTCTCTCCAGAGCAAACAGAGGCTAACAGAGGGGCCGTTGTCTGCATCAGGGTAGGCCAGGGGAGGGGACAGCAACACTGGGATGTGAAATGTGACAGATCTATTTTAGGGCTCCAGCACAGGAACCCTTCTCTCCTCTGAACCAGGTGTCAACGTTTAGGGTCAAGGGCAGGACAACTGAATCTGAAGCACCACCCAAAGTGGATTAGTTTGACAGGGAGAGGTCCTGTAATTTAATTTTTATGCTGTGTGCATTCCAGGTCGGAATTCACAAGTCAGTTCAAGCAAGGAAAAGAGGATATGTGATTTTCCTGTAAATTACTGCTCACAGCCCAAATGGAAAATGTCATGATCTGTGAACATTATGAACATGTCAACTCCAAATGTGTTGGAAAAAAAAACAAAAAACCATAGGAGTTTCTGTTGGCAGATGCAGGCAGTGCAATGGACAGGTATTTATATATGAATAAATGCAATATACTTTAATGCATCTTCTTACTTTTTTTAACGTCTCCCTCCCAGATAGTTAGTTCCAGAACTATTTGGAAAATGACACAGTTTTTATCATTTATCAGTGCAACACCCAAATGGATTTGAAATAAAACAATCAAAATGTGATCAAAATGCAGACCATCAGCTTTGATTTAAGAGGATTTACAAAAACATGATAACTACCCTTTAGGAATTACAGACATTTTACCCTGAGTATCTGGGGCAGCAGATGAAGCAGATAAAAGTCTGGAGTTGATTTCAGGTGTTGAATTGGCATTTGACAACTGTTTGACTGGAGCTATCAATGTGAGGTCCCAGGAGATATCAATACAAATGACGAAGGCCATTATTAGTCAGAAAAAAATAAATCTATCAGAGGGGGTAGCAAAAAATTCAGGAGTGTCCAAATCAGCAATTTGTTACATCCTTAGAAAGAAAGATTGAACTAGTGAGCTCAACAACATTGAAAGGGCTGAAAGATCATAACATGGAGACAAGTCAAGAATACTCTGGAGAAGGTAGACGTATCGATGTCAAAGTCTACAAGCAAGAGATGCCTTCTTGAATACAGGGCGTTTACAACAAGGTGCAAACCACTGGTAACATTCAGGAACAGGTTCTGGAATCACATTCTTTAGACAGATGAAACACAGATAAAATTGTACCAGAATGATGGGAAGAGTAAAGCGTGGAGAGGGAAAGGAACATAGTGTGCAAGCAACTAAAGAGATCTTGAAGGCAAATAAAATGAATATTCTTTTAGCCAAGTCAAACACCAGATCTCAAACCAATACAGCAGCTTTTCAGTTGCTGAAGACAAAACTGAAAAAGACCCACAAACAACCAGCAACTGAAGGTGGCTGCAGTGAAGGCCTACCAAAGGCTCTATAATGTTGATGTCCAGATTTCAGGCAGTAATTGACTTCAAAGGGATTTTCAATCAAGAATTAACAACGACTTTTATTTTTACAATTATGTTAGTTTGTCCAAATACTTTTGAGCCTCTGAAAATGAAGGTACTCTTTGTAAAATAGCTGTAATTCCTAAATGCTAAATGCCATATTTTGAAACCTCTTAAATTGAACCAGAAAGTCTTCACTTTGAGCTCATCTTGATTGCTTTACTTTGAATTCATTGATATACATATATGATTTAGTGTATAGAGGCAAAATGATAAGTGTTTGTCAAAATACTTTTGGACCTAATGGACCTTTTTGACCTACTTCATATACACAGGGCTTCGATTTCATTCATCATAATCCCTTCGTTGATCCCGAATCTTCTAGTAGTATTTCAATTGTTTTAGCTGTTTTTCTACAGAAAAAATAATGTGCAAGCATACTTCCTCTTCCTTTCATCAGGCATGTGTTATTCTTGAAATGATCTAAGTATTCAGGAATTCAATGCAAATATGTTATCTTCTGGTTACTAGTTTGAAAAAAAAATATCTTTCTTAAGTGATCTCTTAAGATTTGATACTACAGATGAACACAACTTAACACCCCCTCCTTATCCTCCATGTTCTTACATCCTTCTTGCTCCTCTCCCCATAGTCCCCCACACTGCCACCATCACATCCATTTCTCCCCCACTCTCATTTCTTGTGTGCATCTTTGAAACAAACCCAGTCTCCAATTGTAAAGTCACTCACCGCCCACCTCCACCCCCCTCCTGCTCTCTGGTCGAGGCCTATCAGGATTCAGGCAAAGGGGCTGATTATGCAGGCAGCTGTCAGCCCTCTAAGGTGAGGCCCCCCAGGCGACAGTTCAACTGCTTCAGACTGAGGCTGCGCCACCAAGCCTGACAGTAGAACGAACAACACAGAGAAAAGAATGCTAATGGATCAAATCAGATGAGAGCTGAGATGAGAGGAGAGAGCGAGGAGGAGAAGAGGAGTGCGCTGCGAGGCACTCCTGATCAGCTGTCATTCAGACGAAGCCTAGTTTGCATGATAGCGTGTATTTGTTGTGCGTGTTTGAGCGAGAAGCACTGGCCGCCCAGGATTATGCCCCCATTTTTCCCTCCAAAGTGCCTTTAAGTTTGAGAGTTGAATAAGAGGGGTGTGAACAGAGGGAGGGAGGGGCTGGTAAAGGCGATAGAGGGATGAATGTTGTTCTGTTCCTTTATTCTTCTATTTTACATGCTGTTCCCATCTTCTATCCACCTGGCATAGCTCCACCTCTCTCTTTGACTATCTGTCTGCCTTGGAGCCATACCTTACTGCCGAACAGGCAACATATCAAAACTTAACAGCATTTCATTTTCCGAATAATGCTGAGTTCAATATTATTTTGTTTTGAACTTCACTCCCGCACTTACGTCTTCTCTTCTCCAGGGCAACCACTTCACGAGGAGAGATGAGAATCTTTGGCACCATCACTTATGGGCAGTCAAACACCCTCCTGTGTGGTGGGAGCTCGTGATTGAAATGTAGTGAGCTGAAGGTTTCGCTTCCTTTTTTTCTGATTCTTAAGTGTCTGATTCCATTTGCCTCCACAGGCCTACAGAGTTAAAGCTTACATGTGCACATGTTCACACCATGAATGTATAATATATATTGACAACAGAGGCAGACAGATACATGATCACCAGCTATAAAGGATTGCTGTGACATTGAACCAGGAAGTACTTGTCAAATCATGTCATAACACCCAACCATGAACTCACAGATGATCTCTTTTTGCCAGGATCATCACCCACTATCAGGGTGCAGAAAATTGCTTTATTCTAAGCACAATAACCTAAAACCAACTGCCATTTTCTCAAGCATCAACTCAAATGTTCTTAAACTCAAACAGCTTGTCGTGCCCCTACTGCACTATGTCTCCACTTCACCCCCACACTCAGCCTATCTCTGGCAGATGGTTTTAATTAATGAAGACATGATAACGAGATTCCCTGCGATTAATATACACAGCAGTTATGGATTTAAGTGCTAGGGATTCCAGATAATATGATTACTAGCAGTGGGAATGGAGGCATCTGGCGAATGATTTTAAATGGAGGAGGGTTTGAGCGAAGGTGAATTAAGTTTGTGAATTGAGAATGCAATATTGAGCGTGTTTATTTGTGTGGCTATCTATCAAAGGGAAGGAAAAGAATGCCGGGGATGTAACATAATCCAATGTTAATCTGCAGTTTTTTATCTAGCTATTGTGTAGCCAGTTGTCTCATGTACCGTGGCATATGACTACATGATAGCTGGAGCTGCGTTTCACCACGTGTTCATCTGTGTTTGAATAATGATCAATGTGTATAAGTATGTGTCATGGTAGCAAGAACTTTACACAAATGGGACTTAATCATCAGTATCAATTTGCTTAATAGGTGATAATTTTTTTTGGCATGTCTTTCTTTAAAAATCAGGTCAGGCAATATATATGAGAGAAACTGTTCATTATTTACATAATAAATGCAAAATGGCCATGCGTCTCTTTCTGAGGCAGTGAGTCACAAGAAGAAATGAATCTGAGACTTCTGTTTATACAGTCTTTCCATAGCATTATTTTCATTTTACTCTGTTGACCAGTCGCTGGAGAAACAACTCAAAATACAACAGAAGAAGTACAATGTTGACAGCAGTTAAGGGAAGTTGAGAGTCTACATTGATGCTTCCTCTTTGGAGAAAGTCTTTTCTCTTTTTTTCCAAATGTAAGGTACATTTTGTCTATTTAAATTCGGCTCTTTATTTCCTGCACTTTGAATGTGAATTTATTTTCCTTTCGCACATGTTGCCACTTTGAAGTCACTAAGTTGGACAGACCAAAGCCATGTGGTGCACAGTGCAGAGTAAAGTCCTCTGGCATAACCTTCTGCCTCTTGTTAATACTGACTTTAAAGTTTAACTTTAAGAACAATGACTTTCAACAATGACATTGTTGAAAGGAAATTTGTTCTTGCGCTCAGGTAAAACATCGAACACAGACAGACAAGAACACATGCAACCAACTATAAAAACATGAGTATGTGTAGCCAGTGTTAAGACCTTTATTACCTTTATTATCTTTGTTAAATTTGAGAAATAATGTGCTGGGTGATCAGAAGCTGATAACAACGCTATATTTGTGTTTGGAAATTAGTCATCATGAAAGAGCCTTATTCAAACAAAAAAAGCAAAGGACACAACAGCTCTTCTTGAGATTAGTGGTGAAGTGTTATCAAGTCAATCTATGGCCTTTTTAACTGTATGTGAGTGTGTCTCCACACATTAGTTACCATCTAGCTGATCTGTCCAGTCTGCACACACGTGCTCTGAGCCAAAATAAGATGAACCCCACAGATCAATTAAACAGGACTGTGGATTGCTGAGGATTTTTAATTATAATTGTTATATAGTGTCATCTATACAGTTGAAGTGTGAAGTGAAACTAAGATCAATACCTCAAAGATACCGTAGAAGACAAAGATAGACTTAGGATTTAGTTTTTCGATTTTTTTTTTTCGATAATGGATGGATGGATGTAAGCTAGCGTTTTTATGACAACTTGCCCTCAGCCTGCCTTGTCTACTACTACTGTAGTTAGTGATTCCCTATTTTTTTCAAGAATAACCTTTAGTAAACCTCCAGAGAGTGTGCAAGCATTTCAGCTCTGGGTTTGACAGTTGTGGGTGAAGAGAACAATAGTATATATAGAGTCTATACTAGACTCGCAGAATAAGCAAGAATTAAGCAAGAATTCACAAATTTTGAGGATTTGATGTTTTTGTATTAAATAAATTGACATTTGGAAAGGTCACCATGGGCTGCTGGAAATGAAAAAATATTATAGAATTGTAAAGACATAATGATTAATTGAAAATTACAGAAATGATCATACAGTAAATACAGCCAGTTACCATAGCAGAAAAGAAAAAAAAACAGCTAAAAATCAAAAATAAAAGAACTTTCCTGGGTTAACATGCACTGACTATTTATTGTTCATTTAACCAAGTACTATCCACACGTATGGAATCTAAAATGAATTCTTGGTAAGTGATTCACATCCAAATCCGATAAATGAAAGTGATGGTTCATTTGATGAAGCCCCATTCATAATAATAAATCAACTTAAATCTTTTATCATGAACATCATTAGGGGATACACTTTTATTCTGTGTTTATTCTTCAGGAAACTTTGACCAGCGAGAGAGCAGCAGTGGCTCTGAGTATAGGCGCTCCAACCCAAAGAACACATCTCCAAAACATTCAATACTATGTTCAGTTGTACAAAGGCACACAACCTTGCCACTTAGCTGTTAGTCAACATAATGGGTTGTCCGGTTTTTCAGTCTCTTGCTTTACTATACCCGTGAAGCCTCGATTTTGCAATCAACCAGACACAGTATAAAAAGAGCGAAGTAGTATAATTTGACAAAGAGAGGTGCTGAAAGTGAATTAAGGGAGCAAAAGCAAACAGAGGAAGGAAGGAGTGGGTTGGAGGGAGAGAGTGGAGGAGGGAAGTTGGTTGGGGGAGGAAAAGGGAATGAGGGAAGGGTTGGGGGTGGAAGCTGTAAGCAGAGTGTGGACAAACTCCAATAAAAACAGAGTGTCAAATGTAACACATTTGTGTAGAGCAGGAGTGCTATAATGACCCACTTCCACTTCACCAAGAGTGACTGAACATTCTGGTTCATGACCCCAGTCTCAGTTGTACAAAGACGGACATCACAGAAGTAAAAAAAGAGCAAAGGATAAACTGTCATAGTAATATCATTGGCACTGTCATTTCAAAGAAACAGGACGTTCAGTGTCACACCAAGAGATCTGGCCTAGTGTGTCATGTAGATCTGCAAACACATCAAAGACACAGCACAGAAGAATATCAGTGCACATATAGGGTCACATTAACTGCAGCCACTGGGACAGACATTCAAGACAGCCATCTCTGTTTCCTGTTTTTCTGGAAATGAAACTATGTCAAAGGCATTAATGTTGGCAGTACAAAATACTGGCAAGCTCATATGAAATCCAAATCTGTACACACACATACTGTAAAGCCACACACACAAACTCACACAACTTTTTAAAAACAGGGACAGGACACAACAGGGGTTCATATAAAACTGCTCCAAAACCCTGCATTTAAACAGTGATTAAATCAAAAAATGAAAGTGAATAGAAACAGGACATGCAAATAGTGATTTTATCTTTGAATTCTCCTCTTTCTAAACCTGCTACTGATTGCTGCTGGAACTGTGAAGAACAGCTTGCAATGGCTCCCTTAAGTGTCCAGTCCGGATGCAGTGTGGCTGAAACAAAAAGAGTTTTAATGGTTTAAAACAGAACCACATTTTTTGAGAATTAATTTGGTAACACAGAACTCAAGAGGCCAAAAGTCAAAAATGAACCTCTCTAGCTCCCTCTCTGTTGCACTTCTGGAGAGAAACAATCAATCAAATGAGACTGATGTTTTGTGCCTTTACCTAAACAAATTAACCTTGAGTTTCCGTGTAGCACGCTTGCTGTAACAAAGGGATTGTTGTAAGTCAGGAAAGGTTTAGCACATTAGCCAGCAGTGCCAAAGAGACACATGACCAAACTGCGGTATGTGGCAACCTGAGATGAAAGCATTTTATTTGCTGATTGTTGCAAGGGACATTTTCTTCTTTTTCAAACTCTGTCTCTCTCTCTCTCACATCCACTCAGTGACATTAAATTGTACACCCGATGACTACTACCACCAAACTCACAAAAGAACATTAACACTTCAGTGTAGTCGAAGCTGTTGTTGCAAGAATTTCAGCTAGCATGCACAGAACACACAACAATACATTCTGCCTGTTGCTGCTGCTCTGTACTTTATGTGATGTTGTACGCACTGTACTTGTCTGGTAGAAATGTTAAGCTGGATGTTATTTCTTTTGATGTTCCCAGAAGCCCTTACATGTACATCACCATCCACCATTCAATTCTAAGACCCCTGTGGCGCTCACTCTGTTGTGGCCCCCTGTAGCCTTTAGCTCATTGACCTGTACACGTATACCCTGGCCCCTATAGGCGGTGAGCGATTGTACAGGAGGCAGGGTCTGAGTGGGGAGAGAGGAGCGTGGGGGGTCATTGGCAATAGAGAGGAACACTTCTTCAGGAAAAAAGCATTAAAGAGGCAGGTATTGATTTGGGATTTTAAGTGTTTTTCACTGTGATATATCCAATTAGCCTCTGAACCTTCTATGGGTGTAGAGAGGCTCCCCAGAGGGTGAAGAGAGGGCCACTGTATCACTTTTCCTCAGGCTCCCTCAAATGAAAAATAGGTAATACCTGTTAGAGTCCAGACTCATAATGCCAATGTGCTGCACAGCTTTAGGAGGCATGTGAAAGAATTAAATCTACACTTTGTTTTGTTCAGAGGAACAATGACAAAAAACTGAACCCTTGTTCCATGGATGCTCTTTGGACTTGTGACATAGAGACTTGTTTCAGGTAGTGTGGACAGCTCCTGGATATTGGTAAGCTTGAACTCTATCTGCATTTCCATTTCTCCCTCCTCCTTACCCCGCTCAACCGATGGTAAGTCATTTAGCAGATAAAAGAGTTGGATCAATCTAGTAGCTCATATCAGAGTGCCAGCAACTTGTGTATATTATCTGCTGTGGGTATGTGTGTATGTGTGTGGGGGAGTGGGGGGTTACAAAGAAAGAGGGTGAGGTTGTGTGGCTGTGCAGATCATCTAAGTATATGCACCTTTGTCTGTACCCAAATATATGCACATGTTACAGTATATCTTTTTGTAGTTATGCCATAGCCAAAATAAAAATGTGCGTCTAGTCTGGTGTGTGTGTGTGTGTGTGTGTGTGTGTGTTTGCACAAATACACATTTGAACAAGTGTGCTCACCCGCATGTCATTGCCACAACGTCAAATCCACACCAAAAGGGATACTGAGGGAAAAATGGGGAGTGTGTGTCCTTGGCTGTTGAACGGAAGTCGCCTTTTTTCTTTTAATGTGAACAGACAGCTTGCTGGGGCGTTCGGCCTATTGTTAAGATCTAATTTAATTCCATATGTAATTAGGTGTCTGAATTGTGAAATTGGAAATCACTTAAACCTGTGTAGGAAAACGCCTCCCACTTACAGACAAAGTGCCTTTTATAACGGGAAAGAAATGTAACAGTGAGAAGGGAGAGGGAAAGATAGAAAGAGAGCACAGGACTTCACGTGGAAAGTAAAGGGTACAAATAAACGCGACATAGAAAGACAGTGTGGAGCAAGATGTCAATTAGAATTTTACAAAAACAGGAAAAAAATTGCGTTTATGCCAGTGAAACTGCTATGAACACTGTGGATCCTTTAGAGGAAGAGAAGAGACGCTGTGCTCAATATAAACAAGAGGTTAGTCTTTTAGGTGTGGCTGGTGCAAGAAAACGTTAGTAAGGTCAAGTAAACGTCAAAGGTCTTCAACAGACACACTTCAACCTTCACTTACCTACAACAACATATGCAGACAAAATAAGATTGTGCTAATTAATTTCTGATGGTTAGCTGCACAAAGCATGAAAAGTTTAACTTGAGAATTTATACGTGTGTCCTAATAGTCAAAACTAAGCATCCCAAAGCTAAGAACAAACAGACGTTGACCAAAACATATCAATACTTGAAACAGATGGTGTGCGCGCACACACACACACACACACACACACACACACACACAATATCTATGCACGCATACAAATAAAGTGTACTCACTCATCTGCTAGTGCACAGAGACGTGTACAGCGCATACAAACACGCACTTGAGATTACGAGTGAGTCATTACATTATCCAGCATGGCCTGTGGAGCTGGGGATTTCCACATGGAGAAAACCAGATGATATCTGGCCCATTCTATACAGATTTACTACATGTAGAGCACAGTTATACACAGATACAGCTGCTCAGTTACAGAACAGGCTGAAAGAACGCCCGGTTCTCACCTCCTGTACCATTAAGCGTGTTTGCAGAAGGAAGACACAGAGAACATTGGGTGAAAGGAGTCAGTGGTCATTAAAATAGTCAAAGGGCACGGTGCACAAACTAAAACACCTCAGTACTGAGACACACCTGCTAATGTGATTAATCACACACACACACACACACACACACACACACACACACACACACACACACACACACACAAACCTGAAGATGGTTATCCATATACACAGGTAAGGTGGTTATGCATGACCTGTTTTTACCTCAAATAAAGTTTACAGAGACCGTACAAAAATCAATAAACAGCATCCTAGCTTGGCACAAAAACATAGCTTGGCCCATCTTCTTGTATCAATGCTTTGGTTTCAAACACACCAAGCATCATCCTTTCAAGGGACACACAAAGTTTTCATAAGGTCCAATGGTCTCACCTGCCTCTCAGTGAGTCATTGAGGTGTGAGACACAAAGGATTACCATCAGGCTAAGTAACACCATGTTTGGTCGTTTTGACAAGCTCCAGAGCTGGTTTGGATGGGAAATCCCTCTTTTAAGGCTTGGCAATAGGGCTAGAGTCTAATGGTACAGTGTCATATAGTACTCATTTTAGTACTACTTAGGATTAGTTAAAACATAATGTTAATAGATGGTGAAGAGATATCCAGTCAAGTTCTCATTGAACATCCAATAATGCCTTCTAGTCTGTCCTACAGGTGTATATATATTAGTGCTGTGGTTATTTTTCTGTAATTATTGTAGTTGTTGTTGTTGTTGTTGTTATTGTTATTATTTCTTGTTTATATTGTAATATGCACTACTTGTCCAAGGACAACAAATGAAAAATAACACTGTGCTATAACTAGTGCAGTACATGTATTGTTAATTTGAAACAGAGACTACGTACAAAGGGAAAAAAAGATGTAAATTGAATTGAGACATGGAGCAGTGAGTGCATGTACATTTACTGTTTTATGCAAGTAACTAAAACACAAAATTAAAATCATGCTGAGTTTGAAATGAAAAGTGGTCTCGTGGACGAATGTCCATGCATCCCCCTTTAACTCCCCTGAACCTGACTTGCACTAGCAGGCGCTGCCAGAAACGTTTATAGTTAGTTAGCTGAAAGTCTGACGGCCATAAGGCCCCTTCTCTGTATGAGACCTCAAGGAGTGTGACAAAATGTTGGTATTTGATTACCTAAAAATGAAAATGTTCTGGCTTCTTGGGTGATACTAGATAGTACTACTGCTATCACAGCTTTCTGAAAGGTTTTATCTTGGTACTCATGTAATTATCTAAATTTGATTGTTGTTAGGGAGGAATTTATGATAAATCAGAATAACACTCTTGTATCATGAATTTAAGACCTGCACTCAAAACTCCCCTTTGAGTTCTTAGTGCTTTTTAGTGTACCTTACATCACGGCAGCCACTTCAAAACACTGCAGAGTGAGTTAATTATGACCCTATACAGACTTTTTGATTGAGAAACACGGCACAAAAAGAGTACTACAAATTTCGGAATAGAAAATTATTGTTATCTTCTCCATCTTTTCATATGTGCTTAATGGCTACATGCCTTGGGAGTTGCCATCTGTAAAGTGGTCTATTTGAACTTTTCTATTGTCCATCCATCCCCCCCTTCCAACTTGTTTTCTTTCAAGTCCATCGGTTCATCTATCCAGCTTTGGGCCAATGGACAAAACAACTAGGCATCGATTTGTGTGTCTGTAGTGGGCAGAGAGATGTACAGGGTGAGAAAGGCTATTGGGGAGTGTTTGACATAGACCAATATTATTCATCCTGGACAATATCCTAAAATGGCTAATTATACAGAACAATTAGCTGACTAATTAGACAATTATCTAAGCAGACAATTTTGTTGGCAGGAGATAATCGAGGCAGATAAGAGACAGAGGCAAGAAATTAGGATTTACTATTTTTTATTGCCTGACCTGCTCGCCTGCGCTTCTTATAAAGGGATGCTCTGAGGGTTACACATATACAGTAGTTTTGAACCTGGCAGTATTTCCTTAGGAGGTGTTTGTGTGTGTGTGTGTGTGTGTGTGTGTGTGTGTGTGTGTGGGTGTGTGTAGCAGATAGGAGAGGGTTGACAGCAGATTTGTAGGAAAGAGTCAGACCTCCCGTTCCCACAGGACAGAGAGAGTGAGTCAGGTCCCACTGCAGATCTTATCTGATCATGGTATCAACAGAATAGACGTTCTCTCCTTCTCCTGCCCTACTCCTCTCTCTGTTTACTCTCACTGCCTTTCTCTACGGCAGAATCACACAAAGGACTCATCTTTCTTCTATGGTCACGTCCCTGACACAAATGCACATGGACACACAGACACACTTGCACGTGTACACAAGGCTCTTTTTCCATGTGCATAACACTGGCATCCAGTTAAAGTGGTGCTAAATTGTATTAAAATAGTGCAATGCTTGTCGCGAATTTACATGTGAATTAGAGAGAGTAGAAGTAATTACTCTAGGCCTGTGCCACTAATTGAATAATGGTGCAGGCTTTTCTCTCCTCTCTCCTTCTCTCTTCTTTCATTCTATATACACTGCTCTTCTTTTCAATGTCATTATGCCACTGCTTTGCCCTCTTCAAGGGCCCACGTCTTAGGAAAAAGAAAGCAAAGGAGAGTGGTTGCATTTGTATTTTGTGTATCTGTGTTTCTGTGCACATTTACTGTATAGTTATTTGTTTTCCCCCAAAAGTTTTTTGAACTGCATGAAGTGATGATGTGAATATGATTGGCCTCTTGTATACTACAGTATGTGCCATTACCAATGTATGTTTGTATCCTTGAGCCATGTGGGAAATTCGATAGATAAAATCTATGCAAAAGACAATTTAGATGTGCTTTTGGTGGGCTCTTTCATTCCTCTCAGGTCCTGTGGGAGACAAATCAAGAGTAGAATGAAAAATAGCAGAAAATAGGCAGACATGACCGGAGCACACACAGACAGCCTGGAGCTGTGTTTGAAGTAGGCCTCAGAGAAAACATGTTGCCTTTGAGGTGTGGATAGCTGATTAACTGTCACACTGACACACAGACTTTTCCCACTGGAGCATTTGCATGGCAAAGTGTCTGCTGGTTGATTCCCAGGTCTGCTTAATCCTGTAATGGAAGACAGCTAATGCATGAAGCATCCCAACAATACACCTGCAATGTCTCAGCGCACATGCTTATGGACAGCATATCAAAAAAGACATCACCTCCCATTTTTTATACTTCAAAATTTTCTACAGAGAGACATAAATCTTGTTTATTACCGTAGGTCTGTGTGTCAGCCATGCAGTGTGAAGGAGAGAGGCTGGCTGCTCTCAGGAATTTCAACCAGTGGCTGTCAGCCTTATCAGATCTAACCCGCTCAGGGAGAACTAAACACACTCACCCTCTCAGCCAATCTCTCTCCCATACACACTCAGAAATGAATACACAAAAACAAACACTCACTGAATAAACCTGTGCCTGTTCAAATACTCATAATCACAAGTCACGCGCTACATAAACGGTTTACTAATCACCTCACTGCCAGCAGAGACAACTTTCCCTAAATGTTGAACGATTCCTTTTTCTCTAGAATATTATCAAGTACAACTTAAGTACAAATTTAAGGTACTTCAATGGTACTTTGCTTGATTAATCAAAAATAAATCTTGATATGTCAATAAGACTGATTTAGTATAAAATATAGAAATATGAACTGGCCACCTACTGCAACAATAAGGAGATGTATACACTAATGCATCAATAATCAATAATCATATTGAAATTTTTTAATACAATATATGTAATTTGATGCTAATGATTCTGTACCTTTACTTGTAACACATTACTTCTAGGCTATTGGATTGTTTTTATATTAGAATTTTTATTACCAAGTCAATCAGTTCATAAAATGGCAATTAAAGTGTTTTGAGTTTCAACTGATTCAGAAATAAACTGAAGTCCCCATTTTTTCTTTCACTCGTTTATTTAAGTGCAGGGTCATTTTCATCTATGTATGTCAGTCTGTTAGTGTGTGTGCGTCTTCACTGGTGTCGATATTATGAGTGAAAATACCTGCTGACGCATAATAGACACACTCAGAGGTCAAAGACTTCACAGCCTGCTTTCATTGACTCATAGCCTCAGGTAGAAAGCACACATTGACTCAAAGTGTGTGTGTATGCGTGTGTGTGTACATGTGTCCCCGTCTGAGAGTAAGTCAGACAGAAGGCATGCATGTGTGTGTCTACATCCTAATGTGTCTGTGTGTGTTATCATGCCTGTCTGAACCTAGTGCTATTGCCCCAAACAGAGCTTTGGGCCAGCCTGAGTTTCCTGGCTAGGGGCACAGTCACTGTGGCTAGGGTGTTAACAGGAGAGATACAGAACAAAGGAACAAAAGATGTGCCTAGAGCCAACGCTGACAAGCCTTTGAGAAACAGAGGAAGAGCTCCATGGGGGCAAACAGAGCTGAGGGACTGTGCGAAAGCAATGGAGGGATGAGAGAGAAAGCAAGGAGATGTACCAAGGGCACACACAGATATGAGACAGGTTAGTCTCTCCTCTTTCCTTCTCACACACATCAGAAAAAGATGTGAAAGGAATGTGCTTTACAGTAAACAGTCTTCAGAGCTCCCCTATCAAACTAATCCTCTCAGCTTGTGTCAAACAAACAGAGGAGAGAGGGTTAGAGATAAAGAGATGAAACAACGAAAGAAAACACAGAGGTGAAGAACAGAGGGAGCAGTTAAGGATACAGAAGTGATGAATCGTGTTTGGCCTGCCTTCTCACTTTCATGATTAACTGGTCGTGAGTCAGTAAAACGGGTCTGAGGGATTTGTGGGACGCATGTGCCTGTTGATGTTTGTAGTTTATAGCATCAAAGCGTCTTTGTTTAGCAAACACATCCTCTGTCCAGGCTGTTAGTCAAACAGGATAATCCGGGTAGCTGACAATAAATTCCTCTGGATTGAATAAATTGTGTAGCCGATTCCTGCCCCAAACAGAGGCTGGTAACAGAGCTCTATCCATCATGCACAAGGGGACACCAGATTTCATCCAAGTGTACATGCTGAAGGTGCTTTGACCGCTCAAACACACAGCTTTCGTAAAAACATTCTAAAAACCATGATATTTGCATACATCATCATGCTCTTGAATAGCAAACTACAAAAAATAATGATTTTAGTCTGCTGCATAACGTTTAGATACCTTTTCTCATATGAGATTCCTCCTTTGCTCACATGCCATCTATCTGTTTAGAATGAAGCAGATATTTTTTGCTGAAATGT
>KV751327.1:4972415-4992019 GCA_001698575.1 Mola mola | reverse complement strand
TGTGTGTGTGTGTGTGTGTGTGTGTGTGTGTGTGTGTGTGTGTGTGTATCAATCCACACTTTATTCACCGATTCGGTTGTATTTTTTGCTCCGCTTTCCAGCTGCTCGGCCTTAAATTTCTGTCATTTGTCAGACCTTTGTTATGAAAGGTGGTTTTACTTGTTGCTAAAGTGATCATTGACACGCTGACTCTGGGGCCAATGAAAATGACCGGGCACAGAACAGTACTGAGGTTAGGGTTAGGGTAACCCTAACCCACTGTGATTTAGATATTTTCCTGACAGATGGAAAATGTAACTCGCTGTAGTTACTCTTAGCTTAGTTAGCAATGCAGCTAATATTAGTGGCTCAAGTGGTTGACCCAATCCGAGTTGTGAGCAAGAAAACCTGCCAAGAAAGCTAATTTGGAACTGTATTACTTTGCGTCGAACTGGCATCTGTTGGCCATCAATCTATCATCAAATGTTGTGTTTGGTCCTATTCAGTTTGACTTTCACTGCATGACAGGGGGTGTAATGCACATCAGCTCTAACACTATTGGCTACTTTAAAAAGTCCCTCTCTACCTGACATAGACTTTAAAACAAAAATGCTATGAGGACTCATTTCAAACATATGCAGTCAAATGTGCTTTTAGTAATAATGCTAAACATGCTCAAAGTTTCACTTAGCTTCTCATTTCCCATCTATGCTTTCAGGCCAAGCCTTCACATCTTTTACTAATTAAAGAAATACCCTCAAATGCCAGTTTTCAAATTAATGACAGGTCCTTGCGTATTGTGCAGAAGTTTTTATGCTGCGCAGTCTTAAAAATCATAAATCTACACATATTCAAGGTTCAGAAAGCTTAATCCAAACAACTCAAAAATAAAATTTTAAAAATTGTTAATTCTCGCACAGCTGCTGTAGTGCCCACTGTGCACACAGTTGAGTACATTATCTGCCTTGTATACTGTAAAGTAATGCCAGTATGTAAAAAAGACAATCACTGGAAGTCCTACTGACCAAGAGTCAACTCTGGCCAACTCTCTTTAAGCTCCCAATTCACAGTAATTAATGGAGAGCCTGCAATACAGGGACAGAACTGTGAGATTTTGCTCACACTACATGTTTGCCTTCTTCTCTTATCTGAATTGTAATATTTGTTCTATTTTTACTGAGAATCTATCATTCGAGACTACCTGAACAATAATATAAAACATTTCAGAGGTAGGGTCACGTTATGCTTTGAATTCTGATTGAATTAGAGGTGTTATGAAATATTCATTTGTGGTCTCCTGCAGGGACAGCATGCCAGTAAATAGACATTGATTTGACAAGCCAAACAAATGCTGATGAGGCCTGATAATCAATGGCGGCATTGATGACCATGCGTGGTGGCCCTGGGCTTCCAAACAATTGGATGCCCTCACTGTGAATACTAAATGACGAGATTCGTGATTGATCCGTGAAGTTGTCTCTCTTTCAGACACTTAGCTGGCATTTCAATGGGGCTTCCAGCATCATAGACAACAGGCCAACATCCTGGCCACATCACTACTTCCCAACAAGATTGAACATTTAAATGTGAGAACAGTGTATAATGTCGAAACCCAATGAGAAACATGGGCTATAGTAGGTTTTGGACAGGTGAGAAAACCCTGAGGGCCATCACTTAGTTTGTCCTTGAGTAAATAAAGTCTGGACTGTTTTCCTGATACTACAGGGTGTACACACAAACACATAAAAAAAACACCACAAACAGGTGACAGCAGTGGTGGGGTGCGCTGCATTTGTGTGCCTTCCTCACACCAGTGCTGAATGTCAACTCTCGTTTCTCTTTTGTACTTGGAGGAGGTGGGGGAATGACGAGTGGAACAAAACACCAAACAACAAAAAAGGTCCCCAACAATGGTACTCTCTTTCTTGCATCTACCACGGTTGTGTCTTCTTCATCCTCCTCTTCCTCTCTCTCTCCCTTTGTGCTCCCCTCCACATTCACGCTCCCTCATAGAATATCACTTAGCTCTGCCCTTGAATCCTCCTCTATAAATTCATACATTGAGGTGCACTCTGAAAAGATTTGAAAACAGAAAAAGCGGTTGGGATGTCGGCACTGTAAAGGCACAGGCCGACTGTAGTTTATTGTTGTCTAAACATACCAGCAGCAAGTTTCATGTCACGTATGCTGCATGTTTTTGTGTTGCAGCGGTTGGGTGTTAATGAAGTTGGACTAACACCACTGCGCACTCAACACTTTTCACCGCTAACCCTTCCCTTCATTATTTGCTTTGCATGATTTTCAGCTATCCCAGTGTTTCATCGCTCTCTCTCTCTCTCTCTCTCTCTGAACTCTGAGTTTCTCTCCCTTTGTGAATATTTATTTCAATGATGGGGATGATTATGCAAATGAAGGTAAAGTGCATCTATCTGTCTAGCCAATAAGAAACCTCAATTAGCCAATTCGTCTGTTATCGTTGTTTTATAATACAGGCATAACCCATTATCATCATGCTATAATTTCTTTTTCATCTCCTGCCACTTTTATTTCTTTTTGTCTCCATATTTTTTAATGTTAATATTTTTCATAAACTCCTCATCTGCACAGCCTTTCTACCCTCTTCTACTCTTCCCTAAAGCATCACAGCATACACATGCAGGTAGAGAGAGGTTTGGATCCACAACGTTAAGAACAAGCTGAAAAATGAGTGAAACTGCTTCATAGCCAACTGGGACCATGGGACTGTTGCCTGTATCAAAAAAAAAAAGTAATAATGCAAAATTATTGGTTGAAATGCATTTATGATATAAAAAAGTTTCCTTCCAGGTATAGAAATGAACTGGTTACAATTTTCATTTGTTCCTTTGCCTCAATATCAATCGTATGGGTTTAGCATAACATAACATAGAGGATGGGATTCCATTTGCAGATTATGACAGTGAAGAAAACCCAGACATTCTATGCAAGTCAGCAATGCCACAGTGCGGGACCATGTGCATTGCTCTAGTCTGTCCTGTGCCCAACAGCCTTTGGCAAAATCCCAGTTTCCTCCTCTCTGATCCCTGGAACCAGTGTTGTCCCTGGATTCCAGCCAATCCTCCCTCTGTGAACTCCTTAAAAACTGAGCGGTTTATGCTGTAAGAAAGAAAACCAAGTGAGCAACAGAGAATGAGAATAGCTAATACCAATGTTTTTTTCCTCTCAATTACAGTTACGTTTTAAATGGAAATCAATGTAGCAGAGGGAATGAGAAGAGCCCCTAATGTTGGGGTGATAATCACATTAAGACAGGGCTTAAATCAACACCAGACCTTAGCCTCGGGTGAGGGAAGAACAAGACAGAAATAGCTGGGACTATTCAATTCTCTCTCTCTCACTAGCAATCTATCAATCACTCTTACACAACAGTCATCTCCAGCTCCCAAACCGCTGTCTGGTTGCTGGGATAACACCCGTAAGTTTCACCATGGTAACATCTGGAATAAAGGTGGGTGGGCAGGGTGCCAAGACAGGCCTGGAGTTTAAATGTGGTCATAAAACTAACAAAAATAAATCACACACATCTCAGCCAATTTAATTAAAGTGAACTGTTTTCTTAGCTTCATTAATAGACAGACAAAGAGGGGTGTTTGTTGTCCTCTTCTACTATAGCCTGAACGGATCAGAAAACTGAGCTACTACTAGACGTTAAAGTTTAAAACGCTCTCTATGACACTTGAAAATACAACAGTGAGCTTTATGTGGGTTCTGGCAAAAGCGGTATTATCTGAAGGAGCCTTGAGATTTTCTTTTTTTCATGCTCCTGATATTTTGGTGACTTCCCAGACACCAAACTGTGAGGAAAGCTGCAGAAGGGGGGCGTCACTTGCAGTAACATAAAGCACTACAATTCTGCTGTCAGGATTCGCTAGAGAGCCTGCTTGTTCAGTGAGGGTTAAAAGTGCAGTACATTTCACAAGTCTGGCCGGTTACAATTTTGATCAGGCACTGTCAACTGGTAGAGACATTTAAAACACAATTTATTTTGACTGCAGCATTTATTCCAACATTGCACATCAAAAACAGCTTGCAAGTAGGAACGCCTCCTCTGGCAATTATTTAACTCCCTGTTGGTGGTAGACAACTGTGTTTTCCATCTACACTCTATTGAGTGATGCACATCGCCATCGGATCTACTGGTTACTTTGATTAAATGTTATACATCTAGCGCAAGATCTGTTAAGAAAACACCACACATTCCCCTTTTTTATGTGGTAATTATTCAATATTTGTGCCATATTTTTTTTTTTTAAATTAGTGAAGTCTGTCAATAAAGCAGTGATTCTAACCTTTTTTCCTCAATTTGTTTGTGGACCCAGAAGCAGAACCAGAGAGTCTGAGGTTTTTAACAGTTTTATGTAAAATAAGTTGATTTATAATGGATTAGCAGTTTCTAGAAGAGAGGCGGGCTGGCAGGGAGCAAGCATGGTAGCAGCTCTGGCAAAGTCTGTGGAGGAAGGGGAGGAGAATGATGACTAAAAGAATAATCTTAATAGAGTTCAGTAAAATATTCACAAACAGCATTCTGAAACTTGACAGCAACTACCACAAACGCTGATGGAATAAAGTGGCAATAAGTGGAAGTGGGTGCTGGGTTAAATAGCGAGCTTGACTGGTAGATGGTGTTGATGTTGTTTTCTCTTTGAACAAATTGAACTTGATAATTATTCATTTGAAAAAGTAACATTTTCTCTTTATTTGTGAAAAAAGTGCAGTCTGACTGAGCAGTCTCGTGACAAAATGTCACACAAACTGGTTTAGAATGTTGGAATGGAAGTTGTTTTTAATTTGTACAACAAAATACTTGGAGAAAAGTGCAAAGAATAATCATGACTTTCAATAGAAAAGTCATGGCAATAAAAGTTTAACTTGACCCATTTTTTTACAATCTTGTTGGGGCTCGGGGGCCTGGAACTTTGTCTTCCTCCAAAGGGCAGTATGACAGAAAAAGTTTGAGAGCCACCGCTGTTTTGAGACAAAAAGCGGTTGCTCGTGGAGCTAGTTGGTATCCTTCAAATGATACATGGCATACTATTTTGCGTAAGAATAAATGTTAAAAGCTATTATTGTAGCAGTTACACGATTAAAACTTGATCTGTTATATGTCAGTGACTTTGTACATTAAACACAAACAGATGAGTTTCTTTGGACTTCTAAGGCATAAAAGACATAAATGAGCACTCCTTTTTGCTGATACCTCCCTTGTGAGAAATAGAAAGTTACAGAAACTTCTATGTGTCAAGAATTTACAAGCTATTGCATCATTTTCTTAAACATATAAGAAACAAAAACAACAAACATGTACTGAGCCACAAACTACAATATCTCCTGTTATACTTTTTTATAATACTGACATGCAACCTCTCCCTCCGCCTCTCGCTGTGTCTCTAATTGATGTCGTCACAACCCAACCTCCCTGTGCCCATCCAGTGTAGTAGAATACAATACCCTGATGCTGGAAGGTACACACACACACACACACACAGGTCCCCCTCCTGTGCACATCCTCTACGCTTGGAGGGGGAAGATATGCAAAGCGTCACTATCATCAAAACAAAAACTGCAAGGGAATATAGGGCAACTGAATGAATTAAAATGCATCCCTGGAGACATGTCTTTCTTTCTCAGGCTCTCTTCCACTCATTTCCCCACTGTTCTTTCTGAAGAAACAGGTTTCTCTTTGCAATATAGTTCAAATTACATATCCATCTTCTGGCCAGATGCTGGTCCCAGTGTAGTATGATCAAACAGCATCTGTGATTATTTAGGATTCGAAAATTGAAAACAGTGAAGGTTCATTTTTTTCATCATACAACACTCTTTAAGTGACACTTGAATGTTGGTTCAACTGAGGATATACAGTATACAAAGAGGCCAAGACCACCAAGTTTCTGTGGTAGACCTGAGCAATTTGAGTGAAAATTTTAAATTAAATATAAATATAATAATTCATATAAAAAAACATAAAATGGAATATCTGCTGAAATCTCAGAAGAAGATTATGACCTCCACTGCAATGATTTTTAAGCTTATCATGCATGTTCTGGCGATAAATGAACTAAATGCATAGTACATACTGCTGGTTGCTTGCTTATTAGTTGATAACAAATGTGACAAAAAACAATATCCATTAACAGGATTTTAGTTTGACAAAAATACAGTAAGTCTTAATTTGTATTTGCAGCATATAGAAGTAAATTTTACAGGATAACCGAAGCGGATCGAGATGAAGCTTTATATAGAATTACAAGTGTGCAACATAATGTTGGAGTGGCAGAGTAGTATAGCAACCCTGTGCGCGCCAGGGTTTGGCTGATCATCCATTGCTAATAACTGACTACTGACATAATACTGAGCCCTCTACCACTGTAACATTGCGATTTAATGGTTAGGAGGTCAAGATTGAATTTGTCAACAGACTTAACCTAGACAATGTGGGGCTTCTAATGACTGGCTAACAACAATGCTGAGAAGAACATTAAGTCAACCTGGACAATGGTTAAATACTTACAGAAGGCATTTTGTATCACATTTCTCATTATGGATCAGTCAAAATATTAAGTCCATTTCGAAGTCCAGAGGATGAGACCCTATATCCAGTCACAAGATATAGCATTAGGGTTGGGTATCAAAACGAGGTTCCAAAGTTTCAATTTCATTGGAATGATTAAAAAAATTTTAATTCCGGTTCCGCCAATCGATTCCTAAATAAATGTTGCACATGACATGAGTCTGAGTAAGGTTAGACCTGTACACTGTCATGACCGTAAACGCTCAAAAGAGTGGCTTAATTTTGTTTAAAAAGATGTTGAGTCGGACTCTTCACAATGCAACAACTGTCAGAAATGTATTTTGTGCAGGGGAGGGTGTACTACAAACATGCAAAACACCTTTGCCATGTGCACAGTGTAGCAATCAATGAGTGCCCCGTGTTTGACATGTTGCGCCGACTGCTCTCTTCCTCCGTTGTCCTTCCAGCTCAGCTAACAGCCAGCACCTCTTCATCGTATCTGTTAAGCTTTCTTTCAGGAGACGATAGTAAAATGTTAGCAGTGGATGAACAGACATTCAGATTGATGAAATTCTCCCCATCTACTCTATCCGTCAGAGTGTGTGCGATGTGTGCAGACTGAATGTCAGTATTAGCGTCTTCCTGCTACGTGTCTGTGTGAGAACAGAGGAGACATGCTTCAGGATTAATCCCTTCACTTTAAACAGCGGCAGCAGCAGACTCTACCTCAGTCTGGAGAAGCTGGAGCTTCATTTGTTGACAATTTAGCTTCTTAAATAACATTTAAAACACCACTGGACTGCTATCTAGCTGCTAACCGCTGCTGCTTCTTCACTCCGTCTCGCTCACTTTGTTTTACCACATGCGTCATACTATCAGCCTGTTGTTGAAGGATCCACATTGTATTATTGTATTAGTGAACAAGGAAAGAGGATATTACGATTGAAGCATAAAATTTGATAACAAGCAACCAAATTTAGCTGTATCTGTAACTTTTACAGGTTCTTTAAACTGTGTTAAAGCAGTTGTAAAGGTGAATATTTTTAAATATAAGTCAACTTGTGGAAATTTTTGGTTTGGTTTTTTTTTGGTTTTTTTCTGTGAAATAAGCATGTGAGATTTTTTGACCCCAACCTTCAATGAATCGAATCGAAAATTGATTGGAACCAGAATCGAAAAGCAGAATCGGAATCTTAATTGGAATCGCTAAAATTCTCAAGCCTACGTAGCATTAGTTAAAATAACCAAAATCAAAAAATTGAAACACTTAAAAAACAGTCTTCCTAGTCTTTCAGTGCTGGTCCACTTGGATTGTGCAAAATTGGGTTTAGCTGGAACAGCCCGGCAAAACAGGAAACCTGCCTAACCCTTTTATATAGAGCTAAATCAGTCATTCTGATATATCAGATTTTGCTGGGTTTACCACATATACGTTCCAGTTTATAAATTCCACTAAGCCAAATCTAGGTCTAATATTTCATTTGCCCTATTTTAATAAATTACAGTAGTTAAAGTAGCTAAATACAAGAAAGACTTGGTAATGTAATGCAGTTTACCAGCACCACAAACCAAGGAGTTTAAACTGGTCTTAAATCCGAATCAACATCTCCTGACCACAATAGTCATAATGGTCAAGATGCTGGACACTAAACATAAAAAAGATCTGGGGAGAATGGAGTTTTTAAAAAAAAAAAAAAAGTGCAGGAGGTGATGGAGAAGAGGCTATGTGTCCAGTCGACGTCCAGACAAACACTGATCAATAGATCAATGGAAAGGTCACACAAACAGATGGTTAGGGAGTAGATATTGAGAGAAGCTCTTCTTCTCATCGGCTAAATTAGCACGGGGATGAAAGAAAACTGTACTGTATCTCTTCCATCCACCCGTCAATTTTAAATCAACTATAGTATGTCCTCTACACAAAGCTGCCAGTGAAATCAAAGAACATTTGAACTGTTGTGGAATGAATGCTTATAATAATCTACAGAGGTTTCAGATGTGTTTTACAGTAGTTGGGTGTGAAGGGAGAGGATTCCCCAAGACGCTTGAGTTGTTTTGAAGTAAATCGCTACAGTTAATGTTATTGTTTGAGATATGATAGTGTCTCAATTCATCTTCACTTGAGAGCAAGCACAGCCAGCCACCCGCATGTTCTGCTTTAATCCATACTACTTAATCTTTGTGGGAAAACGCTCCACTTATCGTGTCTCCCGCAAGTAAGTCTGTTTTTATCTGGTCCTCTATTTGTCAGACACCCGCACACACAAGGAGATGCACTTATAAAAGCGTTCATATACATACATAAGTACGTGCAAAGAGACACTGTGTGTAAAGCAGGCACGTGTAATTACCTCTGTATAACAGTGCTACAAAATGTCAGACAGTGTTTGCATTAATGTGTATGTGTTTAGAGTTTTGTAATTATCAGAATACATTTAAATACATTTGGCTGAAACACTCCTGGGAGAGTTCCTGTTTGCAGTGTCTGCCTAAATCTCTCACTCCTTTTATTCTCCCTGCTTGTGTGTCACACTGCCTGCATTATTCCTTTCCTTTCAAATCTACCAATCAAACTCTTCTCATCATACAGTGATATTTTCTTCTCTCCTTGATGTTCTACATCACCAGTAACTGGTTGATCAATGTGCTTATTGGCCCAGCGGTGTAGTTTCTATAATGGTAGACCACTCTGGGTGAAAATCAGTCACCGCATCTGGGCCTGCTGTCCACCTTCCTGCCACAGGGTAACTTAACTTCCCTGAGGACAACGTAATAAAATTTCTGAATTCTCTGCTGTGCCTCAGTGTTGTCAGAGACATCATTTCTGTCGAAATTGTGAAGTCCATCTACATGCCTCTATCTCGTTCTGAAAACTAATCAATCAACACACAAGCAGAATTTAATTTACTCAAGTCCAAGAAGCACATTTTACACCACTGGACACACTCATCTAGTAAGGACTTCAACCCAACCTCCCCATCGACCCCTCCTCACTCATCAAACCTGTATTAATTATTCAGCAGGCAACCTGATGTCTTTTATCTCTCTTTTAATTGCTGCGGTCGACATCTCACTGGGACCACTGTACCCAATGAAAGCCTCGGTGTGTGCTGTATTACAACCGCTCCATTCTGTGCATGTGAGCGTGAGCTTATGTGTGTGTGTGTTGGGTATGAGGTGTAGGGATGTAAAGGTTAAATTCAAAACATGGCTGATTAAAACATCAATGCTCACAGCTACAGAGGATTCAAACAAGCAGCATTCACATATATGCAGTTTTCATTTTTTGTGGGTCAAACATAGTGAGAACCTGAAAGGCTATTAAGACAAAATTTTATATTATTATATATATATATGATATTAGTCTATTATACATATAGTAACATATAATAGAGCAACAGCCTAAAACCCTTGTGAAGGAAAGCAGAGTGTTTTAGACTTGTTACGAATTCTTCACTGGACAAGGCAGACATTTATTCTACTGTACCAGACCCTCAGGGTCCATTAAATGACTATTAAACAACTTTAAGAATATGCACCAACATTAATTGAATTAAAAATTCAATTAAACCAGACATGAGCCCATAGTTTAGTAAGTAAGGCAAGTATGCTATACTTCATGGATATAAAGTGAACACCTAACATTGCATCCAAATTGCGATGATTAAAAATCTAGATCAAATATCAACTTTATCAGCTAACTTTATTAATATTCTCAAGCTTAACACACCATCACAAAAGTATATTGACGTTATCAGAACACCACAAAGATCCTTACTCTCTAGCATTCTAATATATAATGGGGACAATTGCAGCCGGAAAATGTGGCTCTCATTACATTACTTGTGACCGCGTTGTCATACCGATCAGCTATAAAAGATTCAAAGTTGTAATTTTTGCTGAAAGGTAACAAGTTTGCATCCCTATGATTTCCTAATACTGTGGCCCTGTCATGTTGTTCTCTCTAGTTTAAACTGTAGTCTCAAGATGTGTTTAATTCATTTACTTCACAAGGATAAATAAAACACAGAGCGGGAACACGAGCCCAATGTACAACATATTGTTCAATAATTTCTAATCCTTTACAGTTGAGTTTCCCCGTGTTACTGTTTTTAATTTTTTATTATTGGAAATGTATTTTGATTAATTGATTTTTACTGACAAAAATACATTACTGGTATTGTAGTTAGCAGAAAAATTGCAGTTAGTCAGACACTTAGCACCATGATCAGTAGACAGACAGACTGGCGCATGCAGAAGAAGAGTAATGGGATGAAAAGGGATGGATAAAGACTGAGAGACCGGGAGCCTTGGTCATAAGAGCAAGGATGAATGGGTTATACCTTTGGCCTATGATATACAATTTGAAGCATGTCTGCCTTGGAGGGAGAAAAAAACCAGAAACAGTAAGAATGAAAGCAACTAGAAAGTAATAAAAACTAAAGCAATAAGCAAAAAGGAAAATGCGGATACCAGAAGGGAAGCGAGAGAGAAAGATCTAGAAAGTTAAGTATACCTTGACAAGAATCTATTATGTTTTCCCAGAGAGCCAGCATAGCCGTGAAACACTACATTCTGACTGGACCTTTGCAGGATCACACAGGTGCACGCAAACACACACACACATACAGCTAGTCTAACATGTATCACTGGTTTGGAAATAGCGCATGATAAATTCTGAACACAATGCATTTTGTCCAAAAGATTTAACATCTAATTCAGAAATGACAGCTCCTTCCTTCTCAAAGCCCGATTGGTAAGATCGATCTCCACACCACGGACAGTCGGCCTTGGACGTCTCAGGTGTAAAAGAAATAATCCAGGCCCAGTCAGACCCTCTCATGGTGAACCAGCATTTTCAAGTACAAAGGCTCTATGAAATAAGAGGAAGCATCTCAGGTGTAAGCTAACATATTAGTATATTGTATCTCAGTAAAACCGGACGTGAAGCAAGTACTTGCTCACTCTTATGACTATTAGATGCATTTGCATCAAAGGCTTTATTTCTTTCATTCTGATGTTTCTTTTCTCAACAACTCCTCCAATCCTTAATTCTGCTGTTAGGGGAGTCTTCATGCCTCCTCAGCTCGGTACGACATTTGGACGAAATGCTAGGAGTAATAAATGTAATGCATGTTTGTGTCCATTGACATCTTTGGCATGTACACACCCAAACATACAATCACAAACACATACAAGCTGAGAGGCCATTGTATGGTTACTGTAGTGGTTCAGAGTCCTTAGTGTGATCAGACAAGCATGAACTTTGATTGTGTCTTGTAGACAGAGTTGCAACAGTAAGTATAAGTTGACTGGGAAACAACTGTGTCAAGGGGTTCACACACGTAGGATGGGTCATCATTGTGCTTTTTCCAGTTAATGGAACGCAATGGCTTAGATTATGAGTTGGCTTGATGCCCTGTTGCCAGTTCAGCTAAAGCTTCAGGAGATATTACAAAGAGAACACTGGAGTTTCAGCTCCCTGGACTTCCAGCATTGGGACTACAGCCCAATAGTGCAGAGGCCAGAGGAAACACTGGCCACATTAACCCATCACTGAGTGGCACAGGAAGAGAGAGTGTCTGCGTGTGTGTGTGTTTGCTGGGAAAGATGACATACTGGAAAAAGCACCAAAAGTTGGGATTTGATGTTTGTTTTTACTCATTTAAGATGATATTTAAAAGCTTTGACTTCTTTGGTTATATAAAAACAAAGAAACCATGTGAACATATTTCAAAATAAAGATCAAAGGAAAAAAACAGGTTCAGGGCCTACTTGGTTGCTCTTGCATTCAGTTTAATTAGGTCATGGAGAGTTATTGAGTGTTGAAATTTTGAGCAGCTGCTAGTGTTGGTGATCCTTCATTGTTTGGATCAGTGTGAGTCAACAGTGTCTTGGTTTGGTTTCTATTATACTTGGTTATTCGGATCAGTTCTGCTTGTAAGATCTCTTAAGAAAATTGATTCATGAACCTTAGGTTCAGGTGCGTCTTCTCTTGGTGAGTTTGATCATTTGATCTGGTAAAAAAAAAACCTCAGAAGATGACTTTTATCTGGAACTGACACTAGTATGAAAAAATTAGAAAACATGTTCAGCTCTGGTGAGAGGTATAAAATAGACACAAACATGGATGTACATGCAAGCATACACGAACACACACCCACATACATTGCTTACCAGGTCTTGGGGACCATGTCAGAATATATTAGTGACAGCGCCCCACACTCAACTCAAGCAAGGTAAGACCAGACCAATTTGTTTCCTTAATAGCTGGTATATTATTCACTCAGTCACTCATTCTGCCACACGGACACATTTACACACACACCCATGCTACACTTATCATTATACAAGTATACCCTTGAGCAGTCCTGAAGTTCATCTGTTGTGGGTGCAGAGAAAGCATGGTTGATATTAGGAGAGGTCACTTTGTAGTTTAAACACACTTTGTCTGCTTATTCATTTATTTGCCACACTCTCCCATCACACTACTCAGCTTGTCAGCATTCATGGATTGGCGGCGGGGGGGGGGGCCTGGGTAGTGTTTGGGTGTTGGCGGTTTGGAGAGACTCACAGGTGATAGATGGATAACTCATGACCAATTTCATTTTTCAAGGAAAAAAATTCATTATTAGAGTCAATTACTGTGTTTGAATACCAGTTTGAAGTTCATATATCTGGGTATCCTGCAAAGAGAGTATCTTTTGCTATATACCCAACTATGTGCACAGCCACAATAGTGTGTCCCTGCATTGACTGTAGCAGCCTTGTCCCAGTATCGACCCCCTGCTGTTTAATATTCCTAAAGTCTATTTCAGCAACTTCAGTCGCTTGTGGCGCTGCAATGCTCCTGCCCTCTCACTAAATCTATTCTCATTGATCACAATTGGCTTTTCTCAAACACACATCGATCGCGTTCAAACTCACGCTCAAGGTCCTCTCAAAACACACTCGCCTCACAATTCACTTATAAATGAAGTCCTTCCTCCCCCTCTGGCATTTCATCAAAAAAATTATTTTTGATCTTTTAACCACTGCACAATTGCTATACTCACTGAAACCAATAAAAGTTGATAACTGCTATTGAGTCCAGACGGTATGAGACACGTCATTCTGTGATATTACTTTTACCATCAGAAGTCAGAGATGAAGTTTGGGATGCTGAGGATGAAGATCTTTGATTTACTTTATTTTATAAGGCTCATATTCACATGTAAGTAATTTATACATTTGTTGTTAAACGCCATTCTTAAAGTAACACTTACAACTAGGAATCCACCAATCCAGCTTTTTCACTCTCGATACTGATACCGATACCAATACCTGAACTCTGCGTATTGGTCGCTACCCAATAACGATCTGATATCACTGTTGACCTGTTCACCATGTGAAAGAGACTAAAGGCATGAGGCTTGACTTGGAACATTAATTTCCTAGCTTTGTAAAACAAAATATTACATATTAACACGTATAATTTAATTGAAAGAAATATTAATTATTTTTTGTTATTAAAATAACAACAATTGCGCATCAGCAGCAACAGCATTCAAGAAAGGAATCAAACTTCCTAATCCTAAAATAAAATAAGTGAAATGTAGCAGCTGAAACTTACAATAAGTAGCTTAAATAACTCGGACAAACAAAAAGGACTCAAACTTATTTGTAAATGTTGAGTCAATGCAAACAGGAATTTTAAATAAAATCTAGCAGTTGAACCTGAAAATAAACAAGTAATTTGGTCACACAGAAGCCTTCGTCTTCAACGACCGAAATGGGTTGGGCATCCAAAACAACGAATTCCAGAACTTTCTCTGTTATTTTTGTTGCTCTCCCACTGTCCATTGGAAGTTTTTCCCGTCTTTGCAGTGTATTCGTCAAAGTTGACTGCCCCTTTGTATTATCTCCTGCTTTTGATTTGTTCTGCTGTAGTAAATGGGCATGTTCTTTAGCATGGTACTTTTGGAAGTGTTTGATTAAGTTTTATGTGTTGCATTTTGCAGTGCAACCACCACCCCTCACAATGCTTATTTGAAGATATTGCAAGTAGCCGTCAAACTTGTTTGCGTAGTAAGCATGAAATACCACCAAACAGTGGACTCTTTGGCTCCTTCCATGTTTTTGCTTGTGTTGTGAGTAAAGTTTACCGGTGTTATGTCTTAAATGGTGATTACTGACGCCTTCAAGCTCCTCTAACACCAGTGTGCCGCATACTCAATGCAGACCCATGACATAACGCTCGTCTCAAACGACTAACAGTGAATGGATCGGTCCCAAGAGAGATTCAATCTTTGTAAGGTAGCACACAGTGAAGACTCGGAAAGAGTTCTCTGTTTTATTTTCATCTCTTCATTCCTGCCCTGTCTCTTTAGGGACCCTGTGGCCACTCGTCTGCATGGCTAATCATACCATTGTGTTAACTATCGCTAGCACCAAGCACAGACGTTCAACACATGCCCACAGACACAAACTCCCTCTCTCAAAGACAAACAAATGCATATACTGTAAACTCTCTCTATTGTATTTCAACCAAACTCAGATTTATTTATTGTTGTCTTGGGGATAAACAACCCTATTGCGAAACTTGAACTTACACTTTTGTCTTACCTATCTGAACAAGCTGTATACACATGAACCCAACAATACGAAATAAACATGGACACGCACAGTCACATGCACAGGACAATGGTTGCATTATTCATTCCCCAAAATTGGGAACACCAGTTGTGTGCTCACACACAATAAACAGAGATGAATTCATCAGAAATATCCCAAGTGCAAAAAATATTAAAAATTTAATCATTCCACAGAATAAAAATTCATAAAGAAACGTACAAAATCAATATTTTATGCTACCTACTGTACCTATTCTTTATTACAAACCTATTCAGGAGCAAGCATTAAAAATTAAAACGGGCAAAAAAGAAAGGAAGAGGAGAAAAGACAGAGTACAGAGGGAAAGGAGGGTAGTGCAAGGGACCTGAGAGTTCAAAAGCAATACTGTTTCATTCATGTACAAAAGCACTTTTTTGTTTCTCTAAGAGCCACTGAAGCAGTTTTAAAATGGACAGGAATGCTTTGATAGATTGAGCTTTCTGAGCTGCCAAGGCGCTGTCAACATAAATAGCGATAAATAAGTGGGGGAAATGTTTTTAACTGGAGTTTTCAAGGTTATGGCCCGAGGCGATGATTTGAAGGCGTTTGCTCTGCTGCACTACTGGTTATGCATGTTTGCCCACAACACATTAATGAAAACAGTTGAGTGTCCATAGTCACACACACTTAACTGATTCACTATATGGTTTGGAGAAAGGTTCATTTCACGTATTAGCACTTGGCACTAGGTGAATTCTGCAGGCACACTTACACCATGGAATATGTGCTGTACACGTTATTGGTAGCTAATCTATTCTGCACATTTCTGCTTCATTTATGTTTGCAAACTTTAACAGCACTTTGCCCAGGCGCTCTGGTCTTTAACCTGCCTTTACTTTTTCACTGCATTCAGCTCTTGCTCTTAACCAATTCCCATGTGTCCCTATAAAGTTATGTAAAAGTAAATCCTTTCTCATTTGTCTCCCTTATCTATGGCTCAGTTAAACACCTTGTCTTCTTCTGGATAAAACATCTGAATATCAGTGTGTTGAGTAAGAAGCAATTGAGCTAAAAGGACAGCAGAATGGAAGAACCAACCTGATGAGTGACAGTTTTATTCTAACACCTCTATGAGTTTGTGAGAGAAAATGTTTTCAACCCACATTATCTATGACACACTTAAAAAAAAGGAGATGGATCTGTATTATTCTGAGTAGCCATGTCTCTGAGCTCTTTTTTATACTGATTGTTCATATAAAAATACAGCAAGGATCACCTTCATCCTCTGGTGCATGGGTAAACATTGTTCCCAAGATGATTATGCCCTGTCTTAAAGGCAAAACATGTTTAGGAGTCAATTCATAAAGTCATACCTTCACTAATTACTCAAACTACACATTTTTCAACCACAATTATATGTTCACAGGAAATGTGTAAAAAAATTCCTTTATCCCTTAAAGAACTAGATTTGTCTCTCTCAACATGAAGGTTGTCAAAGAAGTATTCTTTTCCCATTATTTTGTCTGTATGTACTTCTTTTAATAGTATACACATACACACAGAACACTATGGTTTTAGCCATGTTAGCAGTTTTGGCTGTAGTGCAGTATTTGTCATATCTGCCCTGTGCTTACTTGCATATATTGTCTTTTTTTTTCATTCTGACATCATCTTGTCTCTTTAATTTGACATTTTACAGAACATTAGACATGGATGGTTCATGTCTGAGGATCCAGACATTAACCACACAAAGGTATCAATCAAATACAGTTACAGTAGAAATGAAGGTATAAAAGGTCATTTCTATTGGAGACGAAAGTTAATTGATTTATTGATTGCTCCTAAGCTTTGTTTGATTGTTTGCTTGACTGAGTGCTCCTAAAAGAGCGCAAAGAAGTCCCAACACATCAACTTGTCAATTACTAGAGCAAGCAAAACATTAATCTCCTACAATGCATATGCTTTTTCAAATATTTTTCCTGAGTCCACTGGGAGTCAGTTTGCTTCACAGCAGCTAACTTTACAGTGTACAATCATAAATGGATGCATGATTATTTTGCAACTGTTAGGTGCCATGTGCTGGGGTTTCTTGATGTTTTACATAAATGTTCACTTGTGGGTTACATGGGCAGAAACAACTTTTACAATATATATAAATACACACACACACACACACACACACACACACACACACACACACACAAACAGATCGAGAGATACATGTAAAAGGATGTCATAGACAGAGAAGCTGAGATGAGTCCTGTCTCCCAGCGGAACCTAATGGAAGAAAGATGTTGCGTTCCACAGAGATCATATCCAGACTCTTAACTCATAACCATGACTCTATCCAACTTTGTTTATCTGTGTAATCGTTCCCACTGGATAATGATCAGGATTCATGATGATATCAATTACGTATTAATGGAGTCTCACAAGAAAAAAATGTTGACATGTGCCTTTCAACACTTAGGAACAATCTAAGGACATGAACACGCATATATACATATATATGAAAACATTCAGAGCTGTGCAACTCCTCTTATCGCAGTGGTAGCCTCATATCCTCCTCTCTCCTCCTCTTCTTTGTCTCCCTCTCTCCCAGTGGAAGTGTAGTGCAGGGCCCAGGGCCCCTGCCTCTAATTGCTGGTGAATAGAGTGTTTTCATGGGGTGTTAGGCAGGGCCCTCCCCTGGATTAGCATGCTTACATACACATGCACACACACACAACATGTACTCAGATACACAAATGGATTAGTGTGTTCACTCATGGGGAGAGGAGATTGATTTGAGCCGACAGCAGCAGCCCTTTGGAGAAAGCATCGGCAAGCCTGGTGGATTTTCGAGCACACACGCAAAAATAAAAAGAGAGAGACTAAGAAAGAAGACACATCAAAGTTGTACTCACTCCTGAACACACACACAATCTCAGCTCCCAAGTGAAGGACTTGTGCTGTAGAAAACATATGGGGTGAATCATGTGTTAACAGGGAGTACTGATTAACACATGTGCAGGGAGGCGGTGGAGGATGAGGGGCAAGGGAGGGTTGGAGGGTGAATACTGGGAGAGGCAGACAAAATTACTAAGGAACAGGAGAGGCATAAGACGATGGAAGTGGGAATAATACTGATTCACTGATCAACACAAATACACTAGAATAAAAGAAAGATCAAGAAAGACAACAGAACAAACACATTATGAGGAATGACAGACTCTCCACTCATCTCCCCCAGGCCCCATCCAATGTCTCATGTTAGAGGCAGTCAGCTGTGCCACAGCACCATGCTCACCATATGGCCATCAGTCAGACATTCTGCCCCAAAACACAAAGCACACATGAACAAAACACTTTACACACACAAGTGTTTCCACATAATGTGCAACACCATTTGAATGATGCCATGCATTCACCATCGGCTTGACCCGAACCAAACAAAGTTGAACTAGTTAATGACAAAAAATACAAATAAAAGAGATGCAGATTAAGGATAGAAACTCTTGTTTGTCTTACTAAATAGATTTTAAACAGGCGACTACATGAATTACAGGGTTACATTACAACTGCATGGGTGCCAAACAGATAGGTATTCTATTGATTTAAATATCAACTGTGTATTTCCCTTTTCCCTTTTTTTTTTTTTTTTTATTTCTTATGCTTCATGTACAACCAATTACATAAAAAATGCAATCAGTCTTAACTGAATTTATTTAATTCTATTATATAATCTATTATGCTTGGAGGAAAAAAATTACAATATATTATTTTGACACCCTTGCCCTCACTATCTGTGCTCTGAGACTGACTAACATGAGGGCGTTTTCACCCTCTTCAGTTCTGGGTCAGTTATGTGTTGTTCAGTGCTGATTCCTATCTGTTCATTTTCCACATCCAAAATTTCCTGGAAAACACAAACACATCTCCATGAAGCTGGGACCCACATGGAACTCTGCTGATGTTATTTGGGTCTTCTAGAGGGCAATCATCTTTAATCTGAACTTTTAACTTTATTCGTCCATGGGCTCACTCTCATCAAACCAGCACAGTTGTGCTTAAACCGCTGCGACTTATTTGTAGTCATGGTCATTTAGAACCTTTCACTTGCGAAGGCAGGTCAGGGCAATCGTACAAAAGAAAAATGGAAACAGACACAAAAGGTGGAGGAGAAGAATGCAGGCAAGGGGCAGACGGAATAATGTATCACTCTTTAAGAATACTTAAATGATATAACAGGTATTCTTTTTTTAATTATTATTATTTCTCTTAAACAGACACACCATAACTCCTAATGCTTTTAGGATAATTTGCATACAAATGTATCACTGCAAACTTACTATAAAACACATGCGCACAAAGTTTTATAGCACCTGTTCAGGGCAATATGTTTTCAGTGTTGTGGCTGCTGCTGTTGTTTTACACAACTAATTGAAGTTACAGAAGGCAGGGTTAGGTGAAAAGGTTTGTAGAGACAGCTGTCACTATGTGC
>KV751327.1:4959547-4972397 GCA_001698575.1 Mola mola | reverse complement strand
TTGCTGAGAGTTGTTCAGCAGATTTAATTAAAACACTTTAACAGCTTTAATCCATCTGTATTTGCACAGGTTTTGTGTAAATATTGTATATGTGCGCTTGGCTCACTCTGCCTGTAATTCTGTTCAAAGGCAAACAGACAAAATCTTACACAAACGCAGGACAGCATATGATAGACATTTTTGAGCATGGCTTGAGAGCTGCCAGCCTCTTAACTACTTCTAACAGTGGTTTCAGAAAGCAGAAAAGAGAAAATGTTAGCTTTGCCACTGATTCGTGATCTGTTAAAATAGGTCATTCAAGTACACTCTTCATGACATAACTTAAAATTAGCATGAAATCATCTTAAATCACAATCACCAATATGTTAACACACCACTGCTTTAAAATGTTGTACAAATGTAATACAGTTTACACATAAATATTATTATTTGCTCATTGTTTTTTATTTATGACAGCCTTATAGGTGATTAGGTTGCTTTCATACGCGTGTCTTTGCCATGCAATGCTGATGATGCAGGTTGACAGGTCATCAATATGGTCCAAGTAAAGTTTCAAGTTTTTAAGGTAGCTATTTCTCACAAAGATTTTTTTGTTAACAGCAGTAGTTACAATTTAATAAGTAATGTAAAAACATTTCCTCTTTTGATTTACACCAAAAACGAAAATGAAACAGAAACTAGAGTAGGTGCTGTTGCTAAGAACGTGTGCATATATTTCCATAGCGTGCAACTCACAAAAAGAAATCTTTATTATATTCAACGCTTTTTGACCTTCAAAATAGAGTACTATGTATTGGTTTAATGTGACAAAACCATAGTGGTCTATAGGCATCTACAGTGTAACAAATATTCTGGGGTTATTATCAACCCTCCCATCTGCCGCAGCTGATTTAGACGCAGCCATCATCCCTTTCCCCACCCAAGTAGGCCAGTCAATACTTCTACATTATTCAAACTCCTCCCCACTTAAATAGATATTTAATTGACTACCTGTAGACAGATGACTGACCCCTTGCTGGCATAAATTCATGCAAATGACACCTTACATAACCTTCCCAAAGGTAGATTTAATAGCATAGTCTGGTGAGGACAGAGTTCAATGAGAGGCTGTGGGGGTCAAGCCTACACACTAGTCACTGATTGTGACCTCCACTGGATCAGCTCGGAACACAACACCTCTCTACTTATCTTGCAGCAAAGGTATTATTGCCTTTTATTAGGTACACAGAGATAAACCTAATGTAGCCTTGTACCACATCCAACCATCAAGAACGTTATAATGGTCCGCTTTTGCTGGAGGCTCTTTGAAAGAGGTGTTGAATTAACTGTATTGCAGGCCAATGTTTTATGTTGCAGGCTTATGTTTGTGGTGCTGTTCAATTGTACTTTGGATTATTTATCCACCTCATTTACACTGCATGTACTGTATCAATGATAGCCAATAGTACAGCCAATAGAACAAACACCTCCGTAGACTACCAAAGAGCTTTACTCAGGAAAGGTTAAAACGAATTATATTTCATATTATATTTTAATTAATTCAAATAATAACAAGAACAATTATAACAATAGGAAGAAGAAGTAAAAGAAGAAGAAATCTGCTTCAACTTACAGGCCATAACAAAAATGTATAAAACTATTTTCAAGTAACAAACACTGTGCTTTTTTATATCATATTGCCATATTTGAAATTTATTAGTGAACAAGGAATATTTTTACTATTTCATTGATGATGATGAACTGGAGAATCTTAAAATAACAAGAAGTTAAATAGTCGAGCACAATGTTGATTTTATTGCAGATTTTAGGTACAAATATTTTATTTTTTCTGTAATTTAATGTGTTGACCTTACATTACTTTCAAAAAATTACTTCGAATATAACAGTCTCATCAACTTCTTACTTATAAGTGTAAGCTGAAGCCCTAAAAAGAATATATGTTTTAATGAGACCTGTTGTTATTACGGTAGTTTCTTATTTCATGTAAACATATTTATGCCTGTATGTATGCGAGTTAGTCTAGTTTTAATGTCATTGGAGCAGCGAGTGAACAGGAAAAAGAAAGCTACTGGTCGATTCTGCACAAATTTCATGAATCCAGGTTTGCTCCTCACGAAGAACGCAATGAGGCACCAGACATCCCATCGCAGGTGTCTGGGCCCACTGTATGTTAATGGGAAAGATCAGACACATAATGAGGTTTGACAAAGTGAAAATTAACACAGCCTCACTCCTGCTGTTACTGTTAGAGGGTGAGGCTAATATGGCTTTGTCTCAGACTTCACCACACACACACACACACACACACACACACACCTTCCAACAGATACCACACCAGCCGTCATGCTCATTCTCACCCAGACATTTACGTTGTACACCCCCCTCGACATCCATTCCTCTCACCCGCCTCCCGTCTTCCTGCACCATTTCTCCTGTCTAGGTGTTTGTGTCCTCGGCATAAACATTCCTCCATCTCTCCTCCTTCCCCCTTTTCTCTTCTTCTCGAGCGACTCTTTTTGCTTCAATGGACTTTCATGACAACTCATTTCATAAGGGTCCTTTTTTCTCTCCCTCTCCCTCACTTTCTCTTTCAGTCTCCCCAGGTGAAATATTGATGGATTTTTTATGAAGAGCTATGAAAAATTCATTCAAATTCCAAAATGAAAAAGCGTAAACATTCCACATCTGCCTATGCCTCCCGCATTCATTATCCTTCACAACATCCTCACTCCCTCCTTCCTCTTCCCACCCTTATCCCCCCATTCCTCCTCCTCCTCCACCAAACCTTTACCTCTGTCTACCTGAAAAAGACATGCCGCTCTGTCTCTTTTTCCACCACTTGGTGTAATTGCTTAATTTGACCTGCTCTCTCATCAATTAAAAGTCTGTCAGTGGTAGAAAGATGGAGGATGGATCAGAGGGCCAGTCGATGGACAGATCAATGACAGAAGAGCTCAGTAAGTAAATGGAGATGGCTAGTGATGGAAAAAGGAAATGAGGACGGGGAAAATTAGAAGAAAATAACAACAAATTGACCAGGCTGTCATGACAAAAAAAAAAGCAGTGCCAACGTTCTTCACTCAGAAGCTCTGACTCTCTTCTCTCCCTGTGTCTGAAGCTCTGACTCTCCATCCTCCTTTCTTTAGTTCTTTGAATCCATAACTCTCTCCAACAATCTCAAGATCCCCAGCCACCTTTTCTCTCCTTGACTGTTCTGAATGAAACAGGAATGAAGCTTTGAAACTTTAAATAACAACAGTCACCGCAGAGGAAATAAGAGTCACATGAGCAGACTGTAAACTAAAGCCAGACAACAATATGATGAGAAGGAAAAAGGAAGGGTCGATAGCTAACGTGGAAGGTTTATTTCATGTTTTTACTGGATACACTCATCTCACACAGAAAATGCAACCCCATAAAAGACAGATTTCAATCAATGTGTTGTAGAGCTGTGGTAAATTAGCCTGTTTCAAGCATATTCACTCAGTCTTAAACGTGCATACATTCACATGCATGTATTACAACCAACAATCAGCCACAACATTAAAACCACTGACAAGTGAGATGAGTAACAGTAATCTTTTCATTACAATGTAGCCTTCTTCTGTGAAACTTTGCAACTTAATATTGCTGTGACCAAGTATACCCCTGTGCCAATCTAAACCCCCATCCTCCACCCCCTCCTAGCAGGATAATGTGCTCCAGGAATCCAAAAACACCAGCATCAGAAATGGCTCAAGGAACATGACTAAGAGCCCAAGGCATTGACCTGGCCTGCAAACCCACCAAAGTGCAATCCAATCTAGGCATTCATGGAATGTGATGGAACTATGGATGGGACAGAGGCTCCACCCCCGCCCCCTAAAAGAGCCAAATGATTCACTGCCAAAGTCCTGCTGCCTGGTACCACAGGGAACCTTCAGAGGTCGTCTGTTGATGTCCTGAGAGCTCTGTTGTGGTGGGATGACCAATACTACTAGTATATCTAGCAGGTGGCTTTACTGTTACGATCATTTGTGTATATGTAAATTCAGTCAATGTAAACAAAAACCACACACCACAAAATACAAAAAGACACAATTGCATTGTCGCTTATAAACAAATGATGACTCACTTGCAAGCAAACCACAAGTCATGTTTTTGTAAACAAATACAACTTTACTAAAGCATGGTCTCAGATGAATATACACAGATATTGGCAAGGGCATGCGCACAGGTACACACACAACTATGCACACACACACACACACACACACACAGCCACAATTATTTTGTTATTTTCCCCTTCAACACCTTGTTTTAATTAGCTTTCTCAAGAGACTGTGACTCAGACCAATTAGGGCAGATTATCAAAGAAGGTCTGGAGTAGGGTGCTTGCCCACTATGACTCCTGTCCCCAGGGAGAGCCCAGGATGAAAGAGACCTCAGCACACACACAGATCCACACAAACCCACAAGCATGCAATTCTTTCCAAAGCAAAAATATGAATCCCTCACGTAGAATCTTGCAAGTCTTATTGCATCTTATAGTTCATGAAAGCAGCCTTGCACAGCAGCACATACTGTATATATGGCAACACACATGGTCAAATCATCCTGTGTTGACCAGTCGCAAATGGATCACTGACAAGATACAGAATGGGGTCCTTCCACTCTGTCCCTCAAGGGGAAATAAAACCCATCTATTGATGCAATCACTAATGGAGACACTTCAGAAGTGTCAGTGCCCCCCAGTTTCCAGAGCCCAAACTAACTGCGGCTCCAATCGGTTTGCAAAAGTCCCTCCAAAACTGTGCCACAAACTACAATCCTCGATCGGAAAGAAATAGGAAAACCATGAACTTGAAAAACATAATTTAAATTGATTGAAAGCTATCTCCTTGGTGGAAGGCAACTTAGAAAAGAGGAATAAATTCAACCATCTTAGAAAACCGGTCTACAACAGTTAACACGACTGTGTTACCTTCTGAGGAGGGTAAACCAGTAACAAATACCAAAGAGATGTCCACCCAGGGGCACTGTGGCACAGGAAGGGGCCTGAGAAGTCCCACTAGAGGTCTATATGAGGTCTTATTTTGAGCGCACACTGAACAGGCAGCAATATATTCTGCAACCTCCTTCCGCATGTTCGTCCACCAAAATCTTTCCTGTAAATGGGACATAATTCTGTGAACACTGGGGTGGCAGGAAATTAAAGAAGTGTGCGTCCAATGAATAACTAGACTCCTTAATTCCTTAGGAACATATAGAATCATTGTGTTGCAAGTCATTAAAGATGGATAACGTCATGGAGGCGGTCGTCCGAACTGTTAATTTCATCCGATTCAGAGGCCTGAATCACCGTCAGTTTGACAGCCTTCTCAGAGAGAAGGACCACAACTATGGCCTGCCATACCACACCTATGTAAGATGGTTAAGCCGAGGTGCTGTGCTGAGGCGTTTCTTTGATTTACGAGAAGAAATTGAACAGTTCCTGGAAAAAAAGGGCAAACCAGTGTTAGAATTTCAGTCCAAAGAATGGATACAGGACCTTGCATTTATGGTGGATGTTACAGAGCACTTGAATAACGAGCAAAATGCTACAAGGGCGCAACAGAGTTGTCACGCAGTATTATGACAGTATATGAGCATTCAAGTTGAAGCTGTCATTGTGGGAGACACAACTCACAGGTAGTGATGCTGCTCACTTTCCTTGTCTGAAAGATGTGTGTGGGACCCAACATGCTACAGACATGAAGCGGTTCAAAGATAAAATAACGGGACTGTTACGGGAGTTTGAGCAACGCGTTCAGATTTTTGGTGAACCGAATAAAGACTTTTTTTGCTTGCCATTCACCCTGAATGCTTCTGATCTGCCCGTCAACATCCGGTTGAAATAATAGATTTGAAGGGCAAATTTGCCGCAGCTGGTCACAGCTGACACATTTTTATCAGTATCTCTTGCCAGGTTACCCCAACTTGACAGCCCTTGCTGCAAACGTGTTGTGCATGTTTGGAACCACATATCTTTGTGAGCAAGTTTTCTCTGTGGTGAGCATCAATAAGACAAAGCTGCGCTCAAGGCTCACGCACAAGCACATGAATGACATCCTGAAATTGGCTGCCACTTAGGATGTGACGCCTGATAGTGATGCACTGGTGAAAGCTAAAAGATGCCAGGTTTCGGGAGTAAATTAAACAGTGGGTAACCCCACTTAAAATGCTGCATGAGACAATGCACCCTGATATAGTTCTATGAAAAGAACGTCTTCTGTGGAGATTTAAAGGAAGTGAACAGTGTGTGATTTACTGTAATAACGTCAGTCACTTCAGTTCATAAGTTTGGTTTGTTGAAATTGTTCATGCATTGCACAGCTTTTATTTTTCTACAAATAAATAGTGTAGCCTACAAGGCAGGGAGTAATTCAGCCCTCTTGAATAGTTTCTACCTCAGTTTGTATGGTGTGGTGAGTTAGCTCAGGATTAAGATGTGGAAATGTCAAATTTGGCATTTGATACCTAAAAGAGTTGTTTGTATTTTGTTCAATCCCAGATAGGCTGTGACTTAAAGTTGTATGCCTTTGTAGATACACTGAGACGAAGTCTAAGTTCCAATCACTGAGGCATTGTGTTCTTGAAATTGCACCAATTTTTTCCTCAGAATTTTCAACTAATTTGAAGTGTTTTGTCAAGAGGATTATTTGTGATGTGTAACATTTTCAGAATGTGCTTGTACTATTTTGGACTAAACTAAAACAAAGGAAACAATCTGAAGTTGTCGTTATTTTTAAGTTATTATGCCATGATTTTACCAGTCCGGCCCACTTGGGAATAGGTTTTCCTCCATGTGGCCCCTGAGCTAAAATGAGTTTGACGCGAACTGGTTCTGCTGCACCCAATATTGCTCATGTTCAAAAAGTCTCATCTATCTTTGAGGCCAATTTGATCAATGCCTCGACTTCCACTGGTAAATCTAATGAAGCTAGATGATCCTTTAATGTCTCAGACAAGTCGTTCAGAAATGCATCTATAAGCACAGATTTAATCCAACCACTGTCAGCCACTATGGTATGGAACCCCACTGCATAATCGATTACTGACCATTTGCCTTGCTTCAAAGACACCATTGCTTTGGTTGCTTCTCTGCCTGGAGTTGTCGACTGGAATATTTGTGTAAGTGTTTTCATAAATTCTGGCAAAGAATAACACATAGCTGATCTGCGGCTCCATTCAGTAGCCCATGATGTGGCTCGACCAGTCAAATAAGAAATTATAAATGCAATCTTGGCACGGCCTGAAGAAAAGGCAGAAAAATTAAACTCAAAATGTAATTCACACTGAGAAATAAAGGGACGACAATCCCCAGACTCTACAGAAAAAATATTCTTGACTAAAGAGACGGAGAGAATGCGAGCTGACAGTGGAAACAGGTAACTCAGCCGCAGCTTCCGAACACGTAGGAATTGTCGGTGAAAAAGAGGGTTGACCTAAATTCTGCAGTCAATCAATAATAGAATTTAATTGAGCGGATAATGTCGCACAAGTGAATTCATTGCGTTTCAATGCTTCAAACATTTCCTGGCAAACTAACGCCAGGTGCTCCTCTTGCCGATGAAGGTGTGCTCCTTGAGCTTTGAAGGCTGAGCAAACTGGGTCAGACTCTGCTGAATCCACATTGTCCAGATTGTACTATCAGGTACAGATTCTGGAGGATTCTGTTGCAGAGACACAATGGGAAGTTCCTTAATCAAAGCCGTTTATTCAGAAAATGGGTCGACACCAGGAGATCAGATTAACAAGCAAAGACACAATTCTAGGAAACAGGCAACCTCAGGAACCGAAAGACAAACAGGATCATTCACAAGGAAACTCAAGAAAGATACAATGCTGGACCGCTCTCAGGAAACAGAAAAGACAATCTGGCACAGGAGGAAAGGAACACACAACTTAAATACACAAAGAGGGTGTAGACAATTAGACACAGGTGAAACACATTAAGGAGGGGGAAGCAATTACACAAGAGGGAAGAAAAATTGACAGGACATAGGGAATAAGACACAACAAAATTTTTAGATAAAATAGGAAACCCAAATTGACCCTAACAAAACAGACACATAAAACTACCGGACACTGACCTGAGTACCTGTATAATTACTGAGATGTCATCATTTATCGCTCACACCTTCTGCCTTTGTTTCTCCGGTAAAAAAAACCCACCACAAATATAAGCTCTACTGCTGTTTTAAAAGCATGTTTATATTAATTTCAGCATGATACATGATACATGATACAATACAGCGTTAGTTGTCACAGGTGAGACCATAACCTGATGGTAAATTAATAGCACTCAGTGGTATTATGCTCAACAGTTATTAGATTGGGAGAGGCTGATGGCGGATATTGTTTTGATCCCTGAGGGCGAGCTAGAAGAGTCAGAGATCAGAGGTCAATCACCACAGGATCAATGAGACTCAAAAGAGCAGTTACATTCAAATACTCACACTATATGGTTCACATTGACTTGATCTAAGGTATTTAAGAAACTGTATAGGTTGGTGATTGAAACCCAAATGTTAGTCTACACCTCCATCCTCAATCTTTCAGATACAGGGCACCATCCTGGGAAGCAGATTGTGCAGGATGAAGCAGGCTAAATAGAGTGGAAGTGTGGAGATCCATCGAAAGGTAAAGTGACTTCCCCCGGACTTCATTAAGCTAATCTGGCCACCAATACTAACAGAGTTTGGAAGTGGAGGTGAGGAGAAATCTCAGAAATGAGATGAACACTTATTAGATCAGACCAAGAAATTGTCTTTTGTCGCTCATAGCAGAATTCCCACTCAAACACACACAGTCACACACACAGACAGTTAAACAAGCTCTGACAAAGACAAACACAGCACAGGATTAACAAACAGAAGTATATGTACACTACACATCAAGTACATCATTTATACACGCAATACATACACAAACATTCAAACTATGATCTATTAAGTATACATATAGAAAACAAAACAAACTTAAAGAAAATAAATAAAAAACAATTTTTAATAGTCTTAAACAGTAAAAAGTCATATCATTCACAAGTTGTGGCAGAGATACAGGAACATATAAAACAATTATAGATTGTTGTAAACCAACTCTCACTGTTCAATACTAGTATTGAAAGAACTAAGCCTGAAACTAATGGTAATTGATTAATTAATTGTTAATTGTCCCATTTACCTTACCATTGTTTAGTCAATTAATTATTTTCTCTACAAAATGTCAGAGAACAATTAAATTGCTTATTGCAATTCTGCAGTGCTCAACATGAGATACATTTTTGGTTTGTTTCATTTAACCAACAGTCCAAAACCAAAGAATTTCAGTTCACAATTAAATATAAAAAGTGTAAACAGTAGGACCTTATTTTGGTTTATAAAAGGACTAACTGACCAGCATATTGTCAATTCATTTTCAGTTGATGGACTACAACAAATTAATCATTTAATTTAATTTAATTAAATTCCAATTTACCGCAAAAAAAGACTGACCTGTCAAGAGTAACAACATAGCCTAAGGACATACTCTGCCTGCGTCTGATGCAGTCCAGCTGTTTTCTGATAGTCTGGGGTCTAAAACAGAATTTTCTCTTGCTAACTTGAGAATCTGATCCATACCATGTAGTCAGTTCCTGGTAAGGTCAGAAAAAAAAGCTGGTAATTTGCGATCTTCTGTGAACAAGAGGGAAACAGCATGAGAGGTAAAAAGTTAGGCTCTGAAATATTTTCACACAGTTTTAGAGGGTAGATATGAAGGATGGTTACAGCCAGTATTGCACATTGTATATATCATAACCTATGCCAAAGATAAAGCAGTGAATTTCTCATTACTCAAAAAGGTGAGTGGCTACCGAGCTGTCCATACCCCACCTCAAGTCAAGGGAGGGAAGGCACAACTCGTACATTGCTATCATTAAATCTCTAAGCAGCAAATTGAACAAAAATAACCAACGGCCTATCATGCAGAGGGCTGTGTTATGTTAATTAGCCTTGTAAAGCTCAGCCTATATTTCTAATAAATTACTCAAAACATGTCTATTTGAAAAAGTATCGTCCCTTCACAGGAATAAACTTTAAATACGTTCATTTTACAGAGGATGACAATTTCATCACCTCTGAGACACAGAAATATTGTCGTCTTGCAGAGGAATAAGTGCAGTGTAAGGGGTTGCACAGTCAAGGGTCTCTGCAACCCCTTACACCCTTGCTGCTGGGTAAAATGTGCATTGGTGCTTACAAGAACTTCCCGATTAATTCTGGACAGAGCAAGTTGGATTCAATTTTGACAGTCACTCCAGAAGAAGAACCAAGAACATGCTGATTTGTAGAATGTACATAGAGCGTAGAATACAAGCTGTTGATAGGAAGACACACAAAGATGAGTACCGCGGAGTTGTAGAGTGTTGTTAGAGGGCAAAGTCTCTGTGAAACGCAACTGTGTATTTAAAGACTACAAGAGCAGAGGTATGAAGGAGGAAGAACGGTGCAGACGGAGGAACAGAGGGTAGACTGAGAAAGGGATGGAGTGCCACGTCGTTCTTAATCTAGTTTGTCTGTCGTAATCGTGTCAATGTCACTCTCAATCAGGCAGCCACAACTATGGTTATACAACTTCAGTTTGATTGGACCAAACCTTGTCTTTATAATGACCTCTACAGGGAAGGTGTGTGAGTAGACAGAGAAAAAAAAAAAGGCGGGGGTGGCGGTGTAAAGGGGAGGACAGTCTTCCAGAGACAATATGAGAAAGACTGAGAAAGGGAGCACAAATTAACTTTAAACCTGTTACTCCCCCATCTGTCCGTCAATTTCACTTTGCTCTCTTTCTTTGTTCAGATTTTTCAGAGGAACAATATCAATTGCCCTTTCTTATTACACAAGAGAATACAGAGCTGTCTGTGTGAGGGGGCAGTGTGTAGGTACTCATGTAAATTTTAGTCATATTTTTGACTGCTAACATTTAATACATTTAAATTTGGCTGTTCTTCATGTATTTGAAACTAATAATGGATGATGGTTTATATTAAGCTCCTTATTTTAAGTGATGGTTAAGTGTGTTGAATAAGTAAGAAGGTCTTAGGTGGTTATTAACACCACTATGTGTTGTAAACGACTATATTAGTGTCAATAATAGTATTATAAACACATTTATTGTTAGATTAGAAGAAAGATACGGGCAAATATAGAAACAACTGTTTATGTGTAATTTTAATGAACGCTTAATAATATAATAAGCTTCCTGTAATTTAGATTTTTCCATAAAGCTTTATTAACACATAATCATATCATTTAGCATTTTAGGCCTTATTCCCTATTAAATATTGGATACAAGAAGGGCTGTATTATAAAGCATTACCAAGTATTTCATTTAGAATGTCTATTTATTGCACATTTTTAGAAAATAGCAGTGCAAACATGTATTTTCATGCAGGGGCATGGATGTGGAGAAGCAAGCAGCTTGCATGTACAAATGTGTGTTCTTGAGTTTAAGTGAGAAATGTGAAACTAAACACATCCAAAGGAGAAAACCACAACACAGTGGTTTTACATAAGCAACAGGGTGGATTTAGAAAAATCTGCAGCTGTCAGCGGATCCACTTCCTCAAAAATGTGTATAAACAACCAAACATCTGTGATCATTATGAATAGTCATACTAACATTAAAGATAAAAATATGATTTTGTTAAAATTATTTGAAAACAAAGTTATGCAACAAGTTTTCAAAAGGGTTTTATTTTGATTTTACTCCATATTATTCTTTTAAATTAGTATACATGCTGCCCTTCAGCTAAATGTGCTTACTAAAACCATTTTAGCCTTAATGTAAGAGATTTGAGAGTGTTTCACCACAGTATATTCATAGAGACCCACTAATACCAGTGTGGCGTCATGGTTATTTTATAATAGTCTTTCAGCTTGGCCTTACTGCATTAAGCCACAGGCAAATTAGTAAGAAAATGTTTGTACGCTGTTACATTTGCTTTTATCTTCTGTGGACTTTTTTGGTCTCACTTTTTAGCCCAAATGTTTCAGCACTGGTTTTGATAATGTAAATTCCATTGTACTGAAATCAGTATTTCTCTTTAAATCAGTTTAGTCATTGTTTTATACATGGCAGTCAATGGGGGTACATTCAATTTAAATTTGGGTTAAAAATATTTGTGAAAATTCAACAGTAAGTTTAAGTTTTTTTATGGTTTGCGACCACTGTGGTGAAACAGTTTGCAATTCAGGCATCTATGTGAGTGGAAAGTTTCTAGATTTCTGGCTCTCTAACCTATCATCAGTCTTAAAATAACAGAATCTATGAACTCACACTGTAATTGATACATCCTCAAGAAATCCCGTGGGTCTTGCATTGTTAGTGTGAAATCTAAACCCATTTCACTCCCCTGTGTAGTTTGGGTCTGCCGTCTGATGCTAACATGAATGCAGAAGGCCTTCAGTATTATAGCCAGGTTCACTGTTCAATGTTTGAAAGTTTCTTTTTGTTGTGATGGACCAAAAGGCTGGTAAGCAAACTTAAAATAAATACTATGCCAAAAATGTAAGGCTTATATAAATTAAAATGTATTATCAACATTTCATTAGGTCCAAACTTCATTGGCCAATACTATTGGCAAGCAATATATTGAATACACTCAATGCATTCTGGTTTCTGCATGCCAATGACCATAAAGCAAACATACAAAAGAAACTGTCACACCAGTAAGAGATTTTGGCATTTAACTTCTTCTGTGCTTTCTTACGGCTCTCTCCCTCTCAAAGACAAACACTCATAAAAAAAAAAAAAAAAAAAAAAAAAAAAAAAAAAAAAGTCTTTGAGG
>KV751327.1:4944139-4959478 GCA_001698575.1 Mola mola | reverse complement strand
AAAACTATCATAAATAGTCTCTGTGAGTGTGTGTAACATATTATTTTGTCATATTGAGGGAAGAAGGAAAAGCCTGAAAAAAGCAAAAGTAGTGAAGTGCCAATATGCGTTTATGCATAAACCAATGCCATTAAAAGCAGCTGGCGAGCCAAATGGGTGTGTTGGGAGCTGAGTGTGTAACATTTGCTGAGCCCTACATGTTAGAAAACATCACCTACTCACCAAGAGTTGTAAGAAAAATATTTAACTGTGGGTAAAACAATGTGCTTGACACTGTCACCACCTGACTAATAATAGTGGAGGAGGGATGGGACAAATCGCATGAGAAAGAGAAGATAAACTGCATATACAATATGTATAAGTGTTGGATAAAAACAAAATGAGGAGATATAATACAGCTGAAATCCCCAGACTACGAAAAGTAAGTAGCGGAACGTACATCCAAATCACAGTTGCCAACATTTATTAAGTCAAAATTCATAAAGCTTAAAATTGTCACTTTCGCCATATAAACAAACATCCGTTACATTCAAACCCTTGCCAAGGAGGTCACACAGTGTGGATTAAATTAGTCACTACCACATACATCACTATTTGTTACAGTAATTGGTTTTGAAGTGGAGAAGGGAGAAGCAACCACAGTGACATCAAGTAGAACTTTGTCAGACAGTGCTGGTCTACTTTACTTCATTACTCTGACTTCCACCACTGTTATGAATGATGTGTGAAAAATGTATAAATATGCCTTTATTTTTTATGCCAAAGTCCAATCATTTGCTGCAGTGGAGCATGAGAGTGCACTGCTGTTGTTCAATTCCTCACTGAATACGCTGGATTGGTAAAGTCATAATACAGGTCTGAGTTGGCCAATAGCTGATCAGAACAAGTAGAAAAATAAAGATGCATACTTCAATACCAGTGAAAAGCAGTATTCCAAAAAAGTTGGCTCTGGATCAATTTGGTAACAAACAAACCAGGTCCGGAGGAACCTTGAATTGACCTTCGGCCATAAGGCAATTCTTACTGTTGAACACCACACAGAGCTGTCTGTTGTGGCCTACTGCTGCATGGTTCTAGACTATGGTTCTATGGTTCTAGACTTTTCATCTCTCCAGGGATGAAACACCCACACAAATACATGCACACTCACACAGAGCAATTCAAAGAAAAACAATGAGAAAACAAGAGCGAGGAGCAACTACAGACAAGTACATCAAATTATCAACTAAACATGTACTATACCAATGTCCAGAAAAAATATCAAACAAAAAAAGCAAAAGTGCATCCCTCTGGTGAGCTTTCTCAGAAATATTGTACAGCAGAAGACATTCCCATGAGGCAGCAGCGAGAGGGCCTGTGTGAATGATGACCAGATCCAGTAGAGCTGTGTTTCTCGGCTGTTTGGCAGAGGTATTTCTTGACTGTACATGGTAGATGAAGGAAGTAGGACATGTTGTTTTCTTTCAAGAGGATTCCTTTTAGTTATGTCATCCTCATACAGGAACTGTACATAGCTAATGTAGTATACATTTAGATGTTTGTTTTGCATACTAAGAAAAATACTCAAAACACAGTAAAACACACAGACACACGCACACACACAAGCACACAGACTCTTTTTCAAGACATTTTTTCTCTGCTCTAAATCAAGGCTCAATCAGGGTGAATTCACATTAGTAATAAGATATCATGGCTCTGATTGATTCTCTATTTTCATGTCCACACCATAAAATGACCCAAGCCAGCCACTGCACATCATCACTCTAATGCTACATTGATTCTGCTCTAGAGTGCTATGGATTTAGCTTGAACTTCCAAAGAAGGTTGAAGAAGGATGGCATATAACAGGAGCTACTGATGTGTGACTATATGGCAATGCAGGAGCTGGACCTATGTTATCATACTGCTGTACAGTTATGGTAGCTTAAGTTAAAGACTGTGTAAATTTACTCTGGTTCAAATCAAACCAAGATGAACTGTTCAAAAAAAAAAGACTTTTCGGTTGTGTTGAAATGTCCCAAGCGCATTGTATGGAATCGATCTGGACTAATTCAGTCATCTAAAATAAATGTTGCATTACTGCACTTGCATGACACTACTTTGTGACTATTTTGCTCTTACTGAACATGCAAAGTGAAAGTTGCATTTGGTGAATTACAAAAATGATATGGCTGTATTAGGACAAGTGAATCAAAATTTTTTGTTTTTTGGTTTTTGGAAAACATGTATTTGCTTAACTCCAACTTTAATATGATTCCCTCTGTGGGAAAAAGAGAAGTGTGCATGACTTTCACCTAGCAGCTTTTTATTTATAGTCCGTGTTGACCATCATTTTAAAATCATAAACAGTGGCAGTGGGAGGTCATATCAGCTATCAATAAGTAACATTAATTTCATTTGTCTTGCAGTTTCTGTGTCAAAGAGCCTCTTCTTTGTGACACCAATATTAAAATGCGTGTGTTTCTGTCATTTTATCCAGTTAAACTTCCATTCCCATTAAAATCATGAATTTAGCTGATCAACATTATTTTCAACTGCATGGTATCTGCTCAAATTTCGTCAACTTTACTCACTTCTAGTGCTTCCTTTTCCACTGCAAATAATACCCTCTCAATGTAGCAATGAAGATTATGGAGAGGATTATGTTTTTGATTCTTGGTACAGTATGTGGCTGTTTGTCACAACAAGGAGACAAATTTTCTTCAAGAAGAAGCTGAAGGAAGCTAGAAAATGGACTGCTAAGCAAACAGGGGAGTGTGGGAAACATTACTTCTGTGTTCAGACAACAAGACTTCAGCTCATAGGTATTGTAAGAGGATATACTAATGTTACGATAGCATATATTGTGGCAGGATGAGGAAAAACACCGTAGACGAAAGCGAGGTTAAACTTTTTTCCTCAGCTCCAAAACCAAACTGAAACAGGAACAAAATTGCACCAGAAAGGCCGGGAATGTAAACCACAGCCCCAGCTCACAGCCCCACTGGGTGAGAGGCATAGCCCCTAGTGTCCACCACACAGCCCCCCGCCAAACACCCAGAAGGGACTCCTGGAAAGAAAATCAGTCTCTCACTGGAGGCTCAAGCAGCCTGCCATAACGGCTGCGCCATCCCCCAGTCGAAACAGCAGGAGACACACAGTCCAATGCGGCCAAAGAGCAGAATGCTGAACCTGTGAAGACACTGCCGGGTTCCTGGAAGGAGGGCGACCCCGACGGGGAACTGGGCCGGAAACACAACTTCGTCTGCCACCCTGTGCGCCAGTTTAAGCCTATCAAGCGTGGCACGCTCCAAAGCCCACCCATATCCAGCACAAAACCCTTAGGACCCGTCTCAAGAACCCGAAATGGGCCGTCGTATGGGGGTTGGAGGGGCGAGCGGTGAGCATCATGTCGTACAAAAACAAAACGAGTCGACGTGAGCTCCGCAAGTACGAACGACCGCGGAAAAAAGTGGTGAACGGGGCCTGGAACCCGAGTGCTGTCGGGAAAAAAAAGGATAAACAGCCGGACGGGGTCGAGGAGCGGAGCTCCCAGGCAAAAATTCCCCAGGGACGCGGAGCGGCTGACCGAGAACCAGCTCAGCGCGCGAAGCGTCCAGGTCCTCCTTAGGAGCCAAATGCAACCCGAGCATAACCCAAGCTAAACAGTCCACCCATTTAACATCGGAGAGCGCAGCGCACAGCGCTGCCTTGAGCAACCAGTGAAATCATTCACACAAGCCATTAGCCTGAGGATTGTATGCAGTAGTGCGGTGCACCTGCACACCCAATGATCACGCAAGTGCTGACCAGAGCTCTGACACGAACTGGGGACCCCTGTCTGAGGTGATATCTGACGGAGTGCTGAAACGGGCAACCCAGGAGGAAAGAAACGCGCGTGCAACGTCCAAGGATGTTTTAGAGGACAGAAGGACAGCCTCTGGCCACCTGGTGGTCCCATCCACCATTGTGAGCAGGTGCGTAAAACCCTGTGAAGAAGGTAGAGGGCCAACTAGGTCTACATGCACGTGGTTGAAATGTCTGGCCGGGATCGGAAACGGTTCGAGGGGCGACTTAGTGTACTGGTGGACCTTAGCACGCTGGCACGCCACACATGCAGCCGCCCACCCTTTGACGTCCTTGCGGAGGCTAGGCCAGACGAACTTGGAACTGACCAACTCCACCGACGCCCGAACTCCAGGGTGCGAGAGGGAGTGAATCGATTCAAAAACTCGACAGCGCCAGGCATTGAAACAACGGGGTGGGGACGGCCAGTAGAGACATTGCAGAGGAGGGCAGGACTGCCTTCCTGCATCACAGCATCCTCTAGCTTGAGGCCGGTACGCATTGATCTAAGGGCGAGGACATCCAGGTCGCTGGGCTGATCGGCAGCCATAGCGGAGAAATCCACCCCAAGGTGCACAGGACACACAAGCACACGCGACAGACAATCAGCAACAGGGTTGGACTTCCTGGCCACATGCTGAATGTCCATTGTGAACTCAGAGATGGCTGCCAGGTGGCGGTGCTGACGAGCAGACCACGGCTCAGTCACTTTGGGCATGGCGAAAGTCAGCAGTTTATGATCCACATAAGCCGTGAAGGAGCGATCTTCGAGCAGGAAACGGAAATGACGGGTTGCCAGGTGCAGGGCCAGCAACTCCTGGTCAAAAACGCTGTACTTGCGCTCGTTATCTCGCAGTTTGCGGCTAAAAAATGCGAGTGGCTACCACGCATTCGCCACACACTGTTCAACCACCGCCCCCATGGCTGTCAGAGGCGTCGGTTGTTAAAGCTATGGACGCCGTGGGTGTGGGATGGGCGAGGAGGGCAGCGTTAGCCAGGGCGCACTTAGGGCGTCAAAGGCCTGGACATGTTCGGGAGTCCAGTCCACAGGGTCGTTTGCCTTCTTAAGCCGCAGAGCTCTGTAAAGTGGCTGAAGGAGGTGGGCAGCGCGAGGGAGGAAACGGTTATAAAAGTTCACCACGCCCAAGAACTTCTGCAATGCCTTGATAGAGACTGGGCGGGGAATTTCCGCCACCGCTTGCACCTTAGAAGGCAATAGGACCGCGCCTTACAGCGAAATGCGGTGACCCAAGAAGTCAATCAAGAGCAGTCCAAACTGACACTTGGCCGGGTTGACTATCAGGCCGTATTCGTCCAGACAACGAAAAACCTGTTTCAGGTGCGCCCGGTGCTCTTCAGCTGACGGCCTGGACACCAATATGTCGTCGAGATAAACGAACACGAAGGCAAGGTCCAGCAACACCGAGTCCATCAGCCTCTGAAAGGTTTTTCGCTGCCCCCTTCAAGCCAAAAGGCATGTGCATGAACTCAAAAAGCCCAAATGGGGTTATTACTGCGGTCTTGGGCACGTCCTCTGCGTGCACGGGAACCTGATGATAGCCGCGCACCAGGTCCACCTTAGAGAAAATAGTGGTACCTGCCAGGCGTATGGAGAAGCCCTGTATGTGGAGGATGGGATAGCGGTCATTAACGGTGACGTTGTTCAAGCGGCAAAAGTCGGCGCAAGGCTGCCACGACCCATCCGCCTTGGGCACCATGTGAAGCGGCAAGGCCCACAGGCTGTTGGAACGCCTCACTATACCCAGAAGCTCCATTGTGGCGAACTCTTCCTTAGCCATAGCCAATTTTATTGTGTCGAGGCAACGCGCATGCACGGAACCTGGTGGTCCCACAGTGGGAATGAAATGTTCTACACCGTGTTTAGTCACCGCGGTGGAAAAGGCAGGTGTAGTCAGCGATGGAAAATCCGCCAGCAAACGTTGAAAAACATCACCCATTAGTGATGTGTTAGTGTGTGTTAACGGCCCGACTCCCCCTATCTCGCACGGAAAAGTGGCGAAAGACACAGCATCACTTAAACGGCAGTTTGCAACATCAACAAGCAGACCATTTGCACACAGAAAATCTGCACCGATAATAGGAACAGTAATGGAGGCGATTACAAAGTCCCACTCGAAATAGCACCCGTGGAAACAAACAGTCACCAACCTTGTGCCAAATGTCGCAATGGACAAACCGTTAGCTGCACTCAGTTGCAGGCCGCCGCCTTCGGCTGACATGTCCGTGCCAGAAACCGTCTTCCTGACAATGAGTCCTTAATGAAAAGCAGCTCGCTACGTCCACCAGCGCCCACAGCTGCTACTGAGTTTCCCAGCGCCTCAAACGAGCAAGGAGGGATGCAGCGCCTAGCCTTGCCGCCAAACCGCTGATGGGAAAAACAGAGGCCGTTCCTGCGCCGTCTCCGGGCAGTCACTCCAGCCACCACTGCCAGATCCGCGTCTCCCGACACCGTTTTCAGAGGCTCCGATGCCACACTCTGGACAGCGAACTGTCTCGTAGCCAGCAAGACCCGATCGGCCTCCTCAGCCAGACCTTGGCAGTCACCGGAGGCCAGCAGTGGCCCACTATCCACGGCCGTCCCGTCGCCCAAACCGGATAGGTAAAGGATTCTATCTGCCCTCTCTGCGGCAGATAGGCTGTACCTCCGGAGCAGAAGATGTTTGAGGGTGACGTATTTACCGTGTTGCGGGGGGGCGCGCAACAGTTGCATGGCACGCCGTGTGTACTGCTGGTCCAGCGCAGCAACGATCAAAAAGTATCTGGAGTCGCCTGCGGAGATTCCACGCAGGTGAAACAGCGCTTCAACATGCTGGAACCAGGAAGCCAGGTCGCTCTGCCAGAACTCTGGAAGCTTCACAGCCGCGGCGAGAACACGGGCTGTGAGGGTTGGGGCGGCATGGCCGAAGTGGAGTCACACTCCTCTTCTGCACCAAACATGTCCAATATGGGGTCACCAATGTGGCAGGATGATGAAAAACACCAGAGACGAAGGCGAGGGTAAACCCTCAGCCCTCAGCTCACAGCCCCGCTGGGTGAGAAGCATAGCCCCTAGTGTCCGCCACAATATGGTATTTTACACACTTTTTAATGAGCTGTTGATACATTATTATGCATTCTATGGGTATGGTGGGTAGTGCTTTTCAGATCATGTATTTGCTAAGTGCTAACGATTTTCTCTGAACAATTAGTGGTCTGCAAGGATTTACATCACCATTTTAGTAACGCCTCAGCTCACTTGGAACCTCAACCAAGGTGGGTCTACACCAGGAACCAAATACAGTCAAGGCAAACTGGGTAGGTAATGTGCAGTGGAAAAGGGGCATTTGGCAGTCATGTCATAAATGCGAATGAAAATTATACATTCATTTACTTAGGATTGTCATGTTAACGTTAAACCAGCTGAAACAAAAAATAATATTTAAGCAATTCATCATTTTCTTTACTTTCTCTCAGCTTATTAAAAGTTAAAACTTTAGACATCTTTTGAATATCAATTTTAAGTATAATAAATGATGTGAGAAGAACAAAGAGGACACATCTAACATAGCAATGCTGCAAACTAGTGAATGTTGAGTTACATAATATATTGGAAATTAGCAAATTATTGACATATTATTGGGCCACAAGTGAGAAAGTGATTATTATGAGCAGTAACATAGTAAGTGGAATTTGAACAGTGAGGATCTGTCCATCAGCCACTAATGAGCCTCCTAAACTATTAGCTTATCCCATCAACATGGAGCCTGAAAGAAAGACAAAGAAACTGAATGACTCATTTTGTTCTATTCAAGAAGCCTCAGGCAGAAAGATTCACCCGGTATCATCACACGCCAACTTGCCTGATGACAGAGCAGAAGTCATGGAAACCATGTGAAGTTATTTAAGGGGAGTGGAATGTTCCAGGAAACTGATAGTCACTGTCAGAGTTTTGGACCTGTGATTGATTTGCAAACCACCAGAGGGGCAGTCAAAATCACATCAGTCCCCAATGGACGAGGACAATCTTAAGACTTGCTGGATGCAGACCAACTGCCAAAATGCACCTATACACAAGCACACACACGCACAGTGACATAGTCACACACATCCAAGCACATTCCTGCCTGTCTGAATTACATGCTGGACAATGCCCCACAGTCATTAAAACCAGACTGCTTTGAAGACAAACACCACGCAAACACATGCATGATCTCTCACCAATACACACACAGACACATGAGGACACATACCTTTGCTGCAAGCTCAATTGTTTGTTTCCACTGTATAGTCTGTCTCCTCACATGGTACACAGACTTATCAGAAAAGTCAGCTCACTGCTGTTAGTATACAGAAAAAACAAACCAATTGGCAGGCAAGAGAGTCAGACAGAGATACAGACAGATGAAAAAACACTGACAAACACGTTTGCATGGCAGCAGACATGAAGTGAGTAATACAATATAATATCATCCAGGTGAAAGACAGACTCAAAACTGGTGGGAACAGTGCTGTATAAGCAACTCAATAGGCCAGATGATAGCAATAAAACAAAGCACACACATATATAAATGGTTAAACATGAAAGGTGTAATCTCTCTCCTCTCTCTCTCTCAAGCTCACACAAACACACACATTCCTCTCTACAGTAAAAGACAATAGCATGAAGAACAATAGGCTTCACTGTGTTCACATTAGCAAGCCAACAGGACTATTTTTATATTTTTCTGAGTCACAAAGAGTCTTCTCCCAGCAGCATGTCACTATTCTCATATCAAACATTCATTTATAGCAAACAAAGCTTTGAAAGTGGGCCATGGCTCATAATATGCCTTTATGTCCTCATCTGTACACTAAAAAAAGCCAGAAACAATGTATTTTAAGTCTGCAATTGGACTATCGCTTATTATGTGTGTATGGAGTATGTGTACCAAAAAGTGCAGATGTGCGTGTTTGTGTGTTCTACATCTGTGTCTGAGGGCACCATTGTGTACACACACACGCACATGCATCTGTGCGTATGTGAGCACACGGGTGTACCTCACTTCACCCCCACAGATGCATGTTTAGATGTGTGTAGGTGTTGCTAATTTTATTCCCTCCACTGACATTGTTCTTCTCCTTTCTTTCTTTTCCGGCTGACAGAATGTGCAGCCTTAACACTCAACTTACAACCCTGGCTTCCTGAATCACATGTAACCTAATCACCAACACCATCTGTTAATTATGTTAATACAAAAATGCCTTGGCTGCTATTCACATCCATTCTCTGAATTAGCACCCCACGTCCCCACCGAGCACCCATCTCTTATGCTTTCTCCTCTATCTCTTTTCCAATCCTTTCCATCATCCCAGGCTCCCATTTTCCTTTCTTTCAAATCTTGACTTTCTTATCCTTTCTAATTCTATCTCCTCACTTCCCTTCCATGCTAATCCTTTACATCCTTGCTTTTTTCAACCAGCCATTCCTTTATTCATGCCATCAGACCCCCTCCAAATGCCGTCATAGTGCTCCCCCATTTTCAAAAACTTCGATTTACCACTCCGTCAAAATTCTCAAACTCTTTATTTCTCCTCTTCACAATCCCTTCCCTTACTGAGCCTACTATCCCTTGGGTAAATGTTACTGCTCCCAGCATGAGTCACAGGTGAAGCTGGCGGGAAATCCCCCAGAGAGAGGCTTTGTCTGAAGTCATCTTATTTTGATGAGTGGTATCAATCCACTCCTCATCCTAATTGTTAATCATAATGTATCTGTAGTTATATATCAGTTTCTATCAACTTACATAAGCCATTAAAAAAAACTTTGTCTTGCACTTCTTTACAGGGTTATTGTAATGCAGAGAAAACATATTTTAACAAATTATAAAGTACTGGTCATGTGTAAGTGGTGTAAGAAAATCGGCTGGCAGACCTCAAAGTATAATCAGAGGCATAAGTAGGCCTGATGGCATTGTGATTGTCCCTAAGGAAGCCAGACCTTAGGATACAGCAAGGCAGAGTGACTGAAAAGTTCTTACTATATGTTTGTGTAGGCCTGCAACTAATAATAATTTTCATTTTTGATTAATCTGCCAATTATTTTCACCTACTCAACTGATCAACATCATAAGACATATTTCCTTTTCCAAGAGCTCAAAGTAATGTCTTCAAAACACTTTGCAAGAAAAAAAAAGGTAGCAAATTTTTACATATAAGAAACCTGATACTGCAACTAGAACGTATTCCCAACAATTTTGACATTTCATCAAATATCAAAATAGTTGGGGATTAATTTTCTTTTGTCCAGTGGTTAGTAGACGTTGCATCTCTGCCAATTAAAGTTGATAGACGGTAATAATAGAACCAAAAGTCTGCAACCATTCTCCAACCATTGACAGATAGCTTAAAGATGAGGGTCCAAATTGGGTTTCGATCTTCAGAATTTGTGGTGAAAGTAAATAAAGTGAAGTAAATTTAATTATTGGCCAGAGGATGATCTCAAGATGAAGGTCTTATTATAGACATGTTTGCCATTTTTTTTTTTTTTTAATAAATGTTAAATATAAGTGTGTCAAGGAGTTAAATAGTTGACTTGTGAGTGTATATTTCTGTCTGAGAAAATCACTGAGTAAATTGAACTCTGGACCTAAAAGTGGCAACATAGGAAAACACAAAAATGAATAGGGTTCATCCTCTATTAATCCATGAATGATGTTTTGTTACAAGTATAGTGGTTGAGACTGTCAATCTTTGACACACTAGCGTGGCTAAAACATGCACAAAGGGAGGAAAAACGTCAACAAATGTTTTTCATTTTTGTTGTTTTTTCTTTCCAGAAAAGCAGGTCCAGTAAAACCTAATGTCACTTTACGAGCAGCACTCAGTCACAAACATACCACTCAGGATCAGGGGATTTTACACCACTAACTTCACTATAATAGGATGTATAAATATCATTTAGGCTCTTCACTTCCCAGTCTCAAATCCAGGCCCCACCAAACACACAAGCATGATGAAACAATCATTTCCATTGCTTTCACACACCCACATATAAAAGCAGCCATGCCTCAAACACAGCAGCAACCACACTTGCAAACACTCACCATCCCATAACCTGATGCTCTGAATGGCCTTCTACAGCTGGGTAGTGAGGCCACAGTGTGGGTGAAGACCAGAGTTTCTTACACTTGGCTGTGAATGATATTTGTTCTATGAGTGCTTCGTGGCAAGAGGTGCATGGTGGGAGGTCAGCGCAGCTAGTGAGGGGCCACTAAGCAGATCAACTGTATTGAAATAGCTGGAATGGGCCAGTAATTATTTCCACTAGTTTGTGTTTGCACTGTGTGTTTACACAAAAAGTCTCCCAGGCAAAACATCGTTTGGTCTCTGTGTCCTTTACTGTAGGAATTCCAGTGATTCAGTTGTGCAGCAGTGCACACTTCTTAATGTAGCATTAGTGGAGGAACTGAAGATAAGTTCAAGATGGGGTCTCATCCCTGTGGCCCTCCCTCAGGTATAAGGTGAAGAGAGGCAGGGTGAAGGAGGGGCTGAGCCCCAAAAACAGCTGCCAGCCTGTAGGATGCCATGGTGTCCTTCTGGGTCTGGCGAAGCAGTCAGGAGATTGGCAAAGAGGTGGACCAAGGTTGCTCCCACATGAGGAGACTGTCGAAGAGGCAGTGTCGCCTTCACCACTGGGTGTCCATCTGTCTGCCTAACATAATGTTATCCTTAACCTTCAATTCAAGGAACTTTCCACAATTATTCTCACAAACTGATACATACAGTAGATGATGGCATGAATAGGTTCTACTTATCCTATCTGCCATGACACAAAGCATCTGTTGCCATTAAGTGTCAAAGGAGCACCTTATACATCCGTCTGGTAGCTGCACAGAGAGGAACACTGAATTAAGTTCAGAAACAATTACTATAGTTATTATAATAGTTTGATCATCATGTACATGACAACAAATATGGAAAACAATTATTGTTTATTACAATGATCTGTCATTTATGCCGATTGCTATGATGAAACTTTGTACACTATTATGGGCAAATTTTTCTTAGATTTAGGCTGTTAGTGGGTGCATGCCATACCTAAGTGTTGGCAATAATGGCAACAGTGAAATATGGCGATGTGCTGACATCATACCAACATACACAGCTACAATAAGCAAGTCTAAAAGCAAAAATGTCCTTGCTATGGGCTTCAATGAAGCGTTACTTCTGATAAAGGGAAGTAACTTCAGCAGTGTGGATTAGATGTTCACAAACCACTGTCATATGAAAGTGCATATGACGGAGGCAATGCAATAAACATACACTATTCCACTACCCAAGCACAGGTCCTAAAGGAGACCCAAAAAATCCCACAAAAACACAACAGCTATTGTGAGTTCTAAACCAAACTATTTTTTTTTGTATTTTATCACATTGTAAGGAATATTATTATTGCAGAACTATGTGATACCTGTTATTAGATGCTATTATTTTAGGGTACCCTCCCAAATTATTAGTTTCAAAACAGAGAGGAGCAATTTGTTTATAATTAATCAAATATTTATTTTACCATTATAATCTTATATTTTTCAGACACTGACTCAAACTATGGTATTGTATGGTAGGGTATTTGACTGCAGATGTGAAATAAGGGCTAAAGAGACAATTGTTCACTTCAACTTTAAGGTAAGGCACTTCTCAAGCAAAAGTTCAAAACAGAGTTCAAATGTGAAGATTAGCTGATTTCTTCTGCTTTGTTTGTTTGTTTGTACATTCCTTTGAGTGGTTTAGACTGTTGGTAAGGTAAAATGCGCTTTTCAAACACAATGCCGCAGGGTCTAGCAAACAGTGATTGATCCATAATCCATAATGAAAATAATCACTTGGCATCAGTCCTGTTCACATGCCTAATTATTCTAACTACTGTAGCATGCATAACAACAGTTAATGGACCAGAACCAAACTTTACTGCAATGCATGCAGTGCTGTGGGTTCCCTCTGAGTCTCATAGAAAATTCTAAAAACAATATGAAAACGGGATTTTCTGTAAATTTCTCTGCAAAATCGGGATATATTATATTTTGTGGGCTGTCCAGTATTGAAAACTGTAGTTACCCATGTTAGAAGTGAGCCTACAATACAGGTAAAGAGTCTGTGGAATCTGCAGCCAGGGTGAGAGCGCTAGTGCCAGGGTGAAACCTGAGTGGGCCATACAGCTTAGCTCCTCATCTCCACACGCACTCCACAAAGAGTAGGGCTTATGGAGCACATGTGCACTCACAGCAAAGTGGAAAAAATTTGAGAAATATGAATGAGAAACAACGTATTAAATATTTTGGCATGTGTCAAGAGTTTGAATCACTTGCAATCATACTCAGGACAACAACAACAAAACTGTGATGGATTCAGACAATCTTCCCGTAATTCTTCATCTTAAAGGAAAAACAGCATCTATTAGGTTATAAATATCCTTCAATCTGTGTTCACAGTTTAATAATGTGGACCATACTTATGTGTTTGATGTGGTGACACAGCAGCTGTATTCTCTGGCACATGTTTATGTTTGCATGTGCATGTGTGTGTAGGTTTTCATGCTTTTTATGATAAATGGTTGTCAGATACTGGGGTATAAGGGTGGACACCACACATGGAGTATTGTTTATACCTATTTTTGACATCCCAATGCATACACTACACTACACGTTTATAATTCCACTAAACCATCAGTGTACTGTAATACAGGCACAACGGCCCATGGAAACATAACCCTCTGTCATTACAACTACTACTTTTAGCAATTTTAGCCTTTTTTGTTTGTTTGTTTGGTTTTTCTTGTATCTTACATCTGCTGACGTGACTGACTACCTTTTACTGGAAGAGACATTTTCCCACTCTATTTACCTCTCGAGACTGACTGTGAGGTAGTGTGTGGGTGTGAGTGGTAGGGGGTGATTTTTTTAAAGGGTGAGCTCAGGGGTGTCTTCTGTCTGCCACATCCTTCTTCCTGATCCAGAAAAACACACACCATTCCAGGACTGTAACCTCCCAAGCCTGCCAGCCCCATTCTCAGCCAAGGGACTTTCCAGAACCAGCTAAGGAGAGTGCTAGTCAGCCACAGTCAGGGTATTGCTCTCATTGTGGGGCTGAGAGAACTTTGATTTGAAATAGCAGGGTATGTGAAGTATATCTGTCTTATTTAGCTATTTTAATGTCTTTAATTGCGACTGACAAGTGGCACCATGTGAGGTAATCACTATCACCAGGGTATAAATGGGTAAATGCAAAGCCTGTACTGTAGCTTTTTGGGTGATCAAAATGATTGAAAAAGCCCTCTATAAACACAGGATATTTACAATTTTTACATTTTATGAGTGCTGAAGTCAAAAAAGTGGCACAGGTTCTGTACATTACTAATTTGAGGTGATTCTATCAGTAGTCTATAACAGACGTGATAGGTAGTTTTTCATAATGGAACTATTTGATCAATTTAGCATTTCTCTCAGATGCCCTCTTATATAAATTTTAATCTAACCTGAAATTTGCTTCATGACTGAAAAGCAATGCAAGTTGCAATGAAAATGACACAGTTTACCAGAAGAATGTGAAGAAAAACATCACTCTAATAAAAAATCAGCCATTTTAAGATTTCCAAAGTTATTTAACACAATAAATCAAGATACGACCAGTATCGACCTCTAACATGTCAGACCTACCACACATACGGTATAACTGTCAAGTGATGTATTACCTGATGCCAGAAAGAGCTACAGTATATGGGAAAGTGCCTTTTTCTCAAAAGAGTTGAGACTAAAATGAAGCTGGCCACAATGTAAACGCATGTCAAAACGATGACTGATCATTTCCCCTTATAACTCTCTGTCCACTCATCCTGGTCATTTTAATTTTTGTCCATACTACTTTCAGACACCAAGCAAGATTAAGTTGTCCAAAAGCCGCAGACCATGGGCTTCCCGTATAGGAGGAGGTGAAAGGGGGGGGGTTGCGCTTCCCAGCCCAGTAGAGGGGCCTTAAATCTGGAGAAGATATGGAGTCAGCCTCCCCCCGGCTGCTTGGACAGAACGTGACACTGGGAGGCTTTGTTTGGAGAAACCTGGGAGAACATTCAGCCCCCAGGCAGCACTGACACATCATTCTTATCTGCACTACTTCACAGCACTGACTGACTAACACCTGACCAACAAGCACGCTCACAACTCATTAGAACACAAAGTTACTTTAAGTAGAGAGTGATTTGACCCATTTCACAGAACTGTTTGTGCAATGCATCGTAAGTGTTGTTATAAGGGAGAATGGTCAGAGCATGGCCATGAAGTGAAGGAGTGTGCTGCCCATATTATTAAAGCACTTCCAGTGTTGTGTCACAGAACAGAGAGGAGGTCAGCATGATAGCAACATCCTGGAAGGACCCAACCAAAATACCACAGCAAAGGATACATGATCTGTAAACAATATGCACCCACGTTGCCCTAGAAGCTTTCAGTGGGCGACTAACTGTCAGTGACACACACGCATGCA
>KV751327.1:4922946-4937387 GCA_001698575.1 Mola mola | reverse complement strand
AGTTAGGGCTGGCCTATCTAGCCCTTAGTTATGCTGCTATAGGCTTAGGTTGCTGGGGGAACACTCCGTGATTCACTGAGCTCTCTTCTCTCCCCCCTCTGACTCAGACTCCTTCTCTGCTTCTCTAAATGTCCATATCCTTACATTAACTTTACTTCTTCCCCAGAGTTGTTGTGCTTTATCATCCTGCAGGTCTTTCTAGGTTGCGGAGGGAGCTGCTGCTGTGGTCCTGCCTGATGCCTCCTGGCCACATTAGGAAAGGAGATCCTGTGACTTGGATCCTGTGACTTGGATCCTAGGCTGGATTTCCAAGTGCAAATCGGGATCCACAGATGACAATGGCTTCTGGATCACTACACATCACATATCCCTGGATTTACAGATTCTACATACTCTTGGACTCATGGATGTTTTATACATTCTAACTAAACTGTTATTATCATGTTTTTGTGTTCTGTACAAGTGACATCTATTGCATGTCTGTCTGTCCTAGGAAAAACGATCCCTCCTCTGTGGTTCTTCCTGAGGTTTCTTATTTTCCCTGTTTAGGGTATTTTTTAAGTTTTTCCTCACCCGGTTCGAGGGTATGAGGGCAGAGGATGTTACATCTGTACAGTTTGGCAAAGCCCAGTGAGATAATGTGTAAATTGTGATTTTGGGCAATACAAATAAAAATTGATTTGAAATTTAATTGATTAAAATACCTACACTGAGTAAGGCGGGTCCTGAAAAGTGAGCTGAATGGTCAGAACAAGATCCGAGCCAGCAACACCTATGCCCTGCCAATGATCAGATACCCCGCTGCTATAATGACCTGGCCAAAGGAGGAGAGGCCACAGACATCAAGACAAGGACGCTCCTCACCATGCATGGAGGGTTTCACCCGAAATCCAGCACCCTGAGGTTTTAGACAAAGCGGAAAGAGGGAGGCTGAGAATTAGTGAGCGTCAAAGCTACTATTCAAGATGAGGATCAACTGAGCTCATCCTGTGTGGCTTCCAGCTCCAGACCGATAAGATGGTGGTGGCTAATAAACCAGACATCGTAGTGGTCAACAAACAGAAGAAGACAGTAGGCAGTAGGCAGAAAGAAGGAATACGAAAAGCTCAAAAAAATACCAAGGGCTGAAAGAAAAGCTGAAAAGGATGTGGGGAGTAAAAGCATCAGTGGAACCCGTGGTGATAGGAGCACTAGGAGGTGTGACCCCCAAACTGGGAGAGTGGCTCCAACAAGTCCTAGCAACAACATCTGAGATCGCTGTCGAGAAGAGTGCAATCCTAGGAACAGCTAAGATACTGTGCAGGACCTTCGAGGACTCTGGTAGAGGATCCAAGCTTATATATTGTTAAATTAAAAGAAAAAAAGGACTGTTCTCAGCTTGAGTAATTTAAACTTGGGACCATAATGTTGTTTTTTTCTAGAATTGGTTAATCACTGCAGTCACTGGTCAAGCAAAATGGCTATTATTCACTAGCTCCATCTTTTCAAATGTAAGATTAATTTCTCACGTGGGTTTAAATGATTGTGATTTAGCACATAACTTGAGGATGTCAAACTGGGCTCGAAGAAAGCCTGATGAACATTTTCAAAATAAAATAAAAAAATTCTTAATTGTAGCCATACCTAAAAATGAATACAGTAGTTGCATGTGACATTCAAAGTGTATGCTTTTGAGATATACACTGTAGCATCCAGTAAGGATAATGAAACACTCTGTATAATTAAATTAGCAAATTTGTAAAACAAAAAAGGAGAGGACCAAAGATTGACAGTGGGGAACAAGGTTTCTTAAAATGACGTACAAAGTGAGAACTATTTTTTGCGTAAATATGGAATTTTCCTTTTTTACACCTGCCGCCACACAGCTTGCGCGGAGAATAAAACACACAAACAGAGAAGGAGTCAGAGAGAAAGAAATTCTTTGATGCTGGCACATCTTTGTCCGTCTCTTCCTCAGTGCCAACTGTCACATGGTTTTACTTGTCTTTTACCCATCCCCTTGCTTAGGAAGTAAATCCCCACATCTCTCATCCCTGTTGTCCCACCCTTCATGCCCATTCTTCCTCTCCCCTCTACCTTTAATTCTCTCTAATTGCCTCTTTTACCCTCTAGTCTGCCCCACTCCCAAAGAATGCTGGAAACAGCAGCTCTCTGTAGGCTGCTGGGAATCCACGTGGACAGGATAAGAAAGCTCATCATGTATCTGCCAAGATTCCCTAATGCATTAAGGTTAGTGTGCCTGTATGACAGATTCTCCTTGGGACATGAGGCACTTCCTGGTGGAGTGGGAAGAACAGATTAATCCTGGAGGACCTGGAAAGCTCAAACAAAAATTTTAGTCATTGTAAAAATGAATCGTTTGCCCTGCAATGCATTTCAAACTGATTAGTTCAAGTCTCTTAATTGGAATTTAGCTTGTGACGATGGCTTTAACTATTTCTCTGCAGTTTTCATAAGCTAAGTTATTATACTCAACTTATTTTTGACAGTCAGGTGGCAGATTTTAAGTTGAAAGAACAAGCCAGCCATCCTTAATGTATAAAGGAACTTCAACAAAACCATTCATTGGATGGTTAAATAAATCATTCATGTAAATTTAAAACATCTGTATTAACACCCACATCACATTGTGATAGGTCAGCTCAGCTGTAAGGAGGTAAGAAGGTAACAAAGGTTTAAAACTCTGTCTTTAGCTCTTTTTTTGTTGTTGTCAGGATGTGAATTCTACTGATGCCTTTTAGATGCGCTTTTATCTGGTTGTTCTGGTTGAATAAAAGAGCAGTTATGGTGTGTGTGATCTGCTCATCAGACATAAACAAACCTGCTGTTTACCCTCCCCTCAGGCCTCTTTCTTTTTCTCGCCCTTCTCTTTCTTTCTTTTCATTTGGTCACACTCTCTTTACCTCTCAGCAGCAGTGGCAACAGCCTGTTTGAGACACCTGTGTGGTGTTTCAGTACATTTTTGTACATGTTTGTTTGTTTGTTTGTTTGTCTGTGTTTACTTCACAGCAGTTGGATGTGATTTTTACTCCTTAACCTGCTTATGGTACTTAGAATCACACACACATACCAAGAGAGAGATAAGTGTTGGCACACATGTATTTTACAATAATGAGATAAGGTTGAGTGTGAATTTGCATATGTTGTTAATATCTTTACTTAATGATGATATTTTTGAACTTTGCCACCAACAGCTATGCACATGTAGATATCTGCTAACAAACACCAATAACTGTATGCATGTTAACATTACAGTCAATTTGTCTAATTGTGTTTGGACTTTGGCGGAGTACATGTTCGGCTGTTTGTGTGATTGTATATGTGTGTGTGAGAGAGAGAGAGAGAGAGAGAGAGAGAGAGAGAAAGGGAGAGAGAGAGAGAGAGAGAGAGAGAGAGAGAACTAGAGATTGTAAGTGAGCACCAAGCTGTGATCCTTAATAAGAACACTCAGTGTACAATACAAATTCCTACAAGGTGGGGATAAATACACAGCCATCCCCAGGCCCCCTTTCGCTCTCCTGTCCTCCTACACAACCTGGTCCTTTCATGTGCAAAGCAGATGAAGTCAATTGACATGCTAATGAGACAAGGGCTGCTTCACAGCAGTCCTGGAGCCACATTACCACACACGCAAACAAACACACATGCACACACACGTACAGTACTGTATATATCCAGATCCAGGATATCCAGATGTATATTTCATGCCTGCCCCCCCCACACACACACACACACACACATGAATAAACCACCCATCCTCTCCCTCACGCACAAACAATAACACTCTTGCATCATTTAAATCAAACTATTTATCAATAAACAATAAAAGATTTGTTGGAGAACTTAACTCATATTGGGTTGGGTTTAGGGGTGAACCTGGGATTTCACTGTGTATAGTGTTAATACATAGAATAATCACTATCAAGAACAAGAATTATAAAGATGTTTGAAACCTATCAATAAAATGGAAACATTTATTATTATGGTCAAAGACTGACCTTTAGAATCATGCCTTCAACAGTAAGATTAAATATTTGCAATAAGGGAAATACATTGTTTTTTCACACTTAAAAATAATTGGAGGGTCGCTATCAGGTACCAGATCTGGGAGATCCAATAATGCAGGCACAACAGGGAGTGTTCTAAATTGGTAGTTGTTTTATTAACAATTGTCAAAACCAGGAATTCAAATTATGCGAAAGTACAGATTAAGGATAAGGCAAACTCGGTAATCGAAACACGGAATACAGGTCTGATTTACAAGGATTAAATGCTGGAATGCTCGCTGGGAAGACAAGACAATCCGGCAAAGGAAGAAGGGAACATGGGGGTTAAATACACGAGGGAGAGGTAGACATTGGACGCAGGTGGGACACATTAGGGAGAGGGAATAATCAGACACACCTGAGGGACAAGACTAGACAGGAAGTGGGGAATAGACACCTAGGGATTTCAAAACAAGAAGGGAAACACTAACTGACCCTAACAGACAGACACTTTACACTAGCGGACCCTGACAGTCGCTGATTAAAATGCAGTATGCTGTCTGTTTAAGGGAATCCATAAAAGACGAAAAAGTGGTGATATACTTTTACATTTTTACAAGACAAAAATCAGAAAATGTTCAATATTCATGTTCAACATTTCTGTTGGTCTACCATGCTAATTGATGGATCAAAGTTTATACAAAAACGAAGGGCCCAAACTACTTTGACACTACATATATTTTCTAATCTTATTTTCATGTGCTTTTCAGTAAATGCATGGCTAAGGCAAAGCCAATATTTGTGTATTTGTTGCATAATGCGTTGTGCTGGCCAGGATCACTCATCAACTATATTAGAGTTTTCTTTGGACTGTGTTTTAAGATTCATATTCTTGGATATGCATATGTTATTTATAGTTACCAGCTAATTTCTCTCCGTATTGGCCATCAACAATACCTAAACAATACCTTTAAGATTTTTAATCTTAAAATTAAGGAAGAAAATAAAATAGTGTTCAAGGAAAGAAGAGTTGTAAAGTTGGAGACACAACCCAGAAGTCAGAAAGGCAAAGTGAGGAAAAAGCATACTGGCCTCTTCATGGCAGCTTTTGCAGCTGGCCTGGTTAAAGGCAAACATGTAAGTGTATCCATTTTTATTTAGATTGTAATGTGTAAATAAAAAGTTATCAGAAATAGAAAACTTATATCAATCGGGGACTGGAGTAAACAAAACCCAGTCAGCAGCACCTTAAAAAAAAATGCCTGGCTAAAGAGTTTTAGTAGACATGTTATTTTCCAACATTTTTAGGACTTTTCTGAAGAATACAAATCATATATGAATGTATCTACCAACGCAAACAAAGCACTCAAATATCAATGAAACTGCATGGGAGAGAAAATTTAAGATGGATCTAAGGCCCTGTGAATGACAGTGACCTACAGAACTATTAGACTATATTATTAGCCTATTATCATAAATATCTATCTGTTATGTACTAATAAACTTAGCACTTTCTCTTTTTTTGTTTTCTGGATCTCTTGTCTGGTTTTCTTTCATGTTTCTTGCCAGCAGCAGACAAAAGTGCATAGTGAAAATGAGGCTTAGAGAACCACTCTAAATACAGACTGTGTCATTAATTAGACATATTGTGCAATCAACATTTATTGATAATGACTTTAGACTGACTGATAATGATTTAGAATGTATAAATGTTCTTCAGAATGTTGAATGCATCTCTGGACTGTGTTTTACACCATTGTATTTTCACTATGTAAACATCATACCGTAAGTACTGTACTTAGAAGAGTTACAAACCGGCAAAGGTTGGGTTATTTTAAGCTTTGAAATAGTTTGATACTGGAGATGTGGCAACAGCAGTTGTGTGTAGTTTGGTGTGGCCTTGGTTTGTAAGGTGTGATGGGACCTAAAATCCCTGACGGCAACCCTGATCAATAAAGGCCATGTTATTTGATATATTACATTTGAAGTTGTGTTGCTAAATCAAAAATGATTTTTTTTTTTTCCTCTATTTTATTACAACGTATGAGCACTTGACTAAGTACAGTATGTGTCTTTCACGTTTTCTCTTATGCAATTGAACCTCTTGATGCCTCCAGGCATCACTCTCTAAAACCCAGGTTCTTGATGGGTGAGTGCAATGAGCAGCACTTCAAGATAGATTAACAGGTGACATTTATGAGGGCGTGAGAGGGTGTGTGAGACTGGCAGAGCTGGGGACTGAGTGATATAGAGCTTTCTATCAGCAGATAGGAGTCAACTACTCCCACTACTCTCCACCCTAAAGGGCAGGCTTTATAGCCAGATCCTGATATATGACTTTGCACAAGGCAACTTTTATTTAGGAGCCCTTTGTCCAACCGTTGTTTCCTCTGGTTCACCATTTTTGAACATATTATGAACTGGTTAGTTACATTTTATTGGAGATGTAACAAACTAACTAAATTTGAGACCCAGTGTTCTTATTATGAATTTATATACACACACATAATCACCAATTGCTGAAGTGTGTGTTAACAGCTTGTGATGTCCTGCACAATGTGTGATGTCTGTGTATGTAGCAGCTTATGTACAACTGTGGAAGTTGTCCACAGAACAGGGAGAGTGCAGGAGAGGATAGAAATACTGTGCCAGTGAATAATAAAAGGTCTACTTTCTTCAATATCTAACAATGTTCCTGTGTTACCAAAACATTAATGATCATGCACAGGTACAATTGCAACTAGGTAAACATTTAACTCGCACACTCTCAACCATTTTGGCTGCAATTTGGAGCCCTGCTGTGTCCATGATAACAGCATAAACATTGTGGCAGCCAACCCTCTAGAGTGCGTCCAAAGGGAATCACTATGTATACACAGGTCAACTCAACATTAAAACCAAACACGCTTTAACATTTACCTGTTCTGTGTGACAACTGCTGTTGGGAGGCTGGGAAACCTCCCCATGGCTTCAGTCCTAGGAATTCCATGCAACTGAGAGAGAAAGGTAAATAATTTTTTAATATATTTTTCAAGTTATTATTAATCGGTTAGATAGCAGTTAATGGGTCTTTTGAAAGAGAAATTAACTGAAACTAACATTGATCCAGTACTAAGAAAAATAGTTATTACCAAAATTATACTAACCATGCTGTCCTACCCGACATGTCAGTAAACACGAACATACCAATCAAAAATGGGATTACAACAAGCACTGCTGTATCAATGCCTCTCTTGTCACTTGGACATGGTAACAGGTTGGCCTCTTTACATAATTACTGTAAATACTGGTAGCACTATGCAAATGATCTCTTTCCAAGAACAGGTGTGTAGGAGGATCATTTTTCTCCTATTATTTGAGCCGGGCATGGCCTTTACACATTGTCCCTGGCCTACCTCATGGAAAGGTAAAGGCATTTGCCAGAAGGAGAGTTCAGTAATGTTTAATTTATTATTCTACTTTGATGCAGTGCCATAGGCTTTCATCCACTCTGAAGGCATCCCCACATTAACTACATTGGGGCAATTGAGGTTTTGGCACTAATTCATCAACTTCTAGACTCTATTACTCACTGTTAGTCACCATCACCATCTTCATTACCAACACCAAACCCATTTCCAATCGCATACACTCATAAGCCTCTCTGAACTACGTAATTGCTTACACTTTCTCCACTGAGTCGAAAAGATCATATTAAAACTGAAGATGGATGAGCTTAGGTCATAGCTTTGGTCAAGCGCTAGGGGCATGTGTGTATATGTCTGTTGTGAAGCCAAGTGATTGGATGGGCCAGATGAGAATACAGTAAGGCGTAGGTTGAGAGCAGAGGGGTGTTAATTCATGACTAACACTTACACACAGAATCAATTGCCAATAGTGTCTATAAGCTCAGGATAGTGAACACTATAAAGTAGAGAATGCTATAGACATTAAAACTTAAGAGATATTTTAAATAAGGTCATATTCTGCCATTATGTATTTTACACTTTATTTTTTATTGTTTTTAATTTAATGTTTTTTAATTTCAGCCTCCATTAGCTTCATCATCAATTCAATCCATGCACTGGACACATGTTGCACAGCAGGCTCAAATGATAAATACACAGTAGAAATAATAATAGGGAAAAACCGGTACAGAGCTCTGCATTGGGTCAAAGCCACAGAACTTACCAAAGAAAATATACCTAATATACCTATAATCTAATTGATACAATTTTTTCAAGCTTTTTCCTATTTGAGTATTTCAAATATTCCTCTCAACAAGCACCCAGACTTTTTGGATATCTGCTGATATTGTTTTGAAAATCCACACATCAAAGGGCTGACTGCAAGGACTCCTTTATAATAGACAAATGCAGCTGATTTGCATTTAATAATAAGTGACCACACCTTTTCACCACAATGTTTGAGAAGTCAATTTGAACACATGTCATCTAATCAATAGCTAAAATTAGTTAATTCATTTTGTAAAACCCATGTAGTTCGGGACAGTTAGCAGCATGAAGCTAATAAGAAGGCACTCAAGAACCTATCTGATGTTAAACTAAATGCTCTTACTTACTTGTACAAAGCTGGCTTTTGAGCCCCTTCATTTGCCCTGTTAAACTTATTGTATCACATTATAAATACAAATCAGAACTTCCTGTATTAGTTTCAAATTAACGCCTATCGAGAATTTCAATGGACAGAAACCCTTCTTTTCAAGGCTTTTACTGTAAAATAATAGGGGAAAACGGTTTGGAAAACGTATCGACTTGTAAAGTTGCAATATATTACAATTGATGGGTAGTGGTGCCGCTAACATTGTTATTCTGTGTTAACCTTAAGAGCAGCTGAGTCACTAAATACACCAGGTGGCAAAACTCTGCTTATGAGTTATAGTCTATGACTCAATATCAAACCACTTTGAAACATTTTACACAAACCTCACCCTAGTTGTGGTGCTAAGACTTTCTTGTTCATGGATTCCCATTATACTCTGCTGGGGAGAGCCTGAGTACTACCAACAACTAGCGTCAGAAGTCAACATACCAGTCCAGTCAATTACTCAATAATGAACAGGTGGAAAAACTTACGGTAGCTAAACCATAGTATTTACAATATATACAGTATTTACATGTTTAAAATGAAACAGACCTTCTTCTTATATTATTTGCCACTGAATGACCTAAATACACTTTAATTTGACAAAACAAAAAAATTGTAATCGCTGCAGTGTTATTATAAACTCATCAGTGAATGAAACAAGGTCAAAGCCATGGAAATACACTTGAGGGCATCTGTGATGTCCTGTGATACCTTTAATTAAAACTTCAGTTTTACTCTTCCAGGACATGGCACGCCGTCTCTCAGTCTGCAGAATATCACGGAACTGAAAAAGCAATTGCATAGGAAATTCTTTTTTTCTCCCTTGGGCTCTATGAGAAGTTTGGGCACTTCCAAACCAAACTGGATATTCTGAGTGTATGTAAGTATGATTGCGTGTCTGTCTATTCATGTATGTCTGACTGTTTATATGTCTGCCAAAAGGGCGGAGGCCTGTGTTTTGCCAGTATCAGGTACATAGATTTTAATCTCCCCCCTTTCAACTCTCTCTCCCAGTCACGCATCATTCCTATGAAAACAGTGCAGAGACACAAAAAAGAGAGAGAGAGAGAGAAGGGAGACAAAAAACTATTTCTGAATAATAAAGGACAACCTGTTTTTTTACCAAGACTTGAGGACTCTGCCCTTAACATAAATAATCTGCCTCAGGTATCTGATTCTCATATCTGACTAATGCATGCTATTGCAAACACTCATGCAGTGAGCTATAATAGACACAGGAAACTGTAGAGATTATGAGGGATTGAGAAAATGTGTGTCTGAGTAGAAAACAGAGAGTGCTTTACCCAGGGTCAGTTTTGTATGTTGGGTGGGGGTTGACAACATCAAACAGTCAGTCCTACCCTCCAGGCCACCTCTGACCTGAGTCCTTTAGGGGTCAGGAGTCTTAGTAGATACTTAAACCTTTCTCCAGGATTTTGACCTGTCCTTCCCTTTTAGTCCGCCATTCCCTACCCTCAACTCGCCCTTTTCATCCTGCTATATAACCCACCAATAATCCTCAGCTAATCAATAGTAACTGTTCTCTCGATAATTCACAACATTAACATACACTCAATGGCCTAGCGGATGGATGGGGAAGACATAGGATGGCCATCATTCCAGTATTGATCCCCCTTAGAGGGAGTCGATAAGCGGGAGGTGATGGAGTTATAGCCTCCTGGAGGTAGAGCCACAGCAGAGCCTCAAATAAACAGACAACACTCTCTCTCTCTCTCTCTCACACACACACACACACACAAACTCAACACACACTGCTATCTTCTCATGCCCACAGATATACGGACAGACACTGACAGAAGCTTACAGCATGTGGGATGCACAAGTGTCCTATGTACATGAGACGCTGTGCCAGTGTCACTAACATAGATAAGAATAAACCCTTTTAATTGCCCCCCAGAGCGGGAACCTGCTTTTCTATCGTCACACTGTCTCTGCTATCTCATTTGTCTAACAACCCCTTTCCGCTGTCGCTGCATCCCCTCCATCTTTTTTTTTCTCCGTGCACTCCCTTTGCTCCTCTCTGCCACTCCATAGGGCCCCCTGTCCCCTAAGATTTCTTAGCTACGACTTTCGCCTTTTGATTTCATGTCCCATTGCTCCTTATCTCCCCAGCTCTCATATACTGCATATGGCCCCATTCCTGTTTTTACCTCTCCTCTGCTCTGAAAAATCTGCAGGCAGCAGATCCTGAAATCATGTTGCCTTGTGTCACAAAGTAATCCAAACGTAACTAGAAGTATTTAGAATGCATGCTACTACCAAATAGAGCTGAGCCATCAGTCTTGATATTAATATACTCTGGTTTACCAAATTTATAACAAGTATGTACCAAATTATATGTAAAATAAATGATGGGTAACGGAATAAAATAATTCGACCTTTGTTTATTATATTATTTAAGATATTAAGCAAAAATAAAATCTTTCTACCATAATTTGCTTGGGTCCAGAACGATATCATGATAAATAATACTGAATATTGATTCTTTCAATTCATTAAGAACAAACAACTGCTACGTAAACTGTAAATCTTTCAGTGCAGATATAACACAACTCTCAGCTAAAGCCTTGCCTTTAGTCCAGGAATTCAATTCAATTCTTCTGTTGCTGAGTTTGCCAGCTCTTTCATTCCAGTCAGACAAATAGTACAGCGAGTAGACTGGCCACATTTCAATCCCGTTCTCTTTTTCCATTGCTAGACATAAAACACTTTTCACCTATTTTTTCCAGCTTCTCATCCTTACTTCTCCCAAAGTCCCACAAGGGCCCTATGCACAGCATCCTGAAATATAGACTGGGGTAATGGCCCACTAAATTAACTCCTTGTAAGCAAGGTTTAGGAATGGCTGTAATTAGCATATAATAAGAGTGGAGGAGGAGGAAAAGGGCCAGGCCTGCCCTGAGGGCCCTGACGCTCAGGCTGCAATCCTCTCTTGTCTCCATCTCTAATAGTGCTGCAAAGTTCAGCCTTATAAACATGTCAGTGAGACGCGTGGTTAAACAGCACGGCCATTAGATGATGGATCCTGTACCTGTGGGCTGCCTGTCACTTTCCCATCATGTTAGGTCAGCTGTAGCCTGGCTCAGTCCCTCAAAGGTAAACACATACATGTGAATTCACGGTATCTTCTTTAATCGTGTCCAAAAAAAATCTGCACATAGGAGAGAAGAGGTGTGAATGAAAAACGAGAGAGAACAACTCCGGTGGGGAGCTCCTTCCTGACTGATGCAGTTCCAATAATTGCAAGGCCCCGCTTCGTCATTCAAGTGCCTTTTACTTATTTAAACTGTTTTCTTTAAGTGCCACTGAAGCCAATTACGGGAGGCATAATTCAATGGGGCAGAGAAAGAAGAAATTAGGAGGGCTGAGGGAAGTAAAAGGATAGAGAATAGAACAGAGGACACTACTTTTCAGCAGGTCCTTCTTCATTTTCTTGCTCATTCTTCGTTCTTGCCCTCCTCACTTGACTACAAGATTTACTAATCACATTTTATTTCTTGACGCTGACCACTCTATGCCTGGAGTCAGGGTAACAGCCTGAAGCAGAGTTGTCAGCAGTGAAGTGTACTTCTCTGTGTGTTTGTTGGATAATTCTCAGAAAAGCAGGAGATTGACTGCTGTTACTGCAAGTTTACAAATGCAAGGTAAGAAAATGTGACTTTCATCAGAGGGGGTCTTTAAAGCTGAACTCACATGTAAGACAGCAGATGTTACCAGTGCAAAATTACTGATGACAGAGAACAGAATGTTATCAGCCACTGGTATTGGTGGATGCCAGTATATTTGCCCATATATTGATAACAGTCGATCATGTCATTATCGGCTGACACTGATATTAAGCGGATAAATCAGTGCATCCCTGCTTCATTAAAAAATAATAATGATTTAAAAAAACTAAATAAAAATAGCTTATGGTACAGAGTAAGATGTTGTGATTTTATTTTCAAAACTGAATTTGAACTTGATGTTCAAGTAAATAGCCTATCAATTTTTGGATTAAATATTGACCAACATTCATCACATTAATTAGCCCTTTGAATTAATCTGGTCTTCAACTATCTTTTATTTTTTTATGGATAAGGTTTCACAAATGCCAGTAAAGATAATGGTATTGCTCATGTTAACGATCCCTGAGTTACATATTGAAAGAAAAAAACACATAGCTCAGAATTTTACAAAGTGAACCTGTGTTACAGGCAGAGAGTAATAATATTACTTAATCGTACAATAACTAATCCTGAGGTAGGGACAGTAGTATCAAACACTTGTGAGAGGTAATGTGCACTTATATTGCAAATGCAAGAACAAACAGATCCATTAGTTACATTTGGATAAATATCATTCATATCTCAATTTACAAATGCAGTGGCAGTAAGAAAAATTCGCAGTACAGCTGTTCTACAGTTTACTTTGTGCGTTAAACAGTGGATGACCTATTGCTTACCATATAGCAGTCAAGATCAAGGCTGGACAGAGAATGAGAAACCACCTCCAATCATTCCATCATTTCTTTTTTTTTTTTTTTAATCTATGCATTTCGGACATGTATCCATTCTTTGGTGGCTTTCAGGTTAATAAGAGCTAAAACTGTTGGAGCAACATGGGCTGGCCTGGACCTTCATTCATTCTAACAGCCGTTTAATAAATGTGATTGCAAATGGAACTTGTCACTTGCACTGGGGGGAGTTGGCCAGTCAATACCACAGCTGGCAGGTGCCTGGGGTCACATATAATTCAGCAAGTGATGGATATGTATCCAATAATTGATGTAGGGCAGCAGTTATTGTCAGTTTGGCTCCTGCCTCTATTGCTTATTAAAAGCTGTTGGCCCTAAGTACTAGCCAGCCAATTACTGAGGAAGCGAGGTCACTGTTTAGGATGCTAGACCCTAAGGCACTAGAGAGAGAGAAGAAATGAACTAATCTATTGTTTTAGGCCAAGCATGCCTTTCTTTGTGCAGAGATGTATGTGTGTTTTATCTGAAGTCCTGAGTGTTTATTTTTTCAGTGAACTTCCTCTTTTTATTGTGAGGCTCCATCTCATTGTTCTACTCAAGTGGTTTCCTCAAATGTACATTTACTGTAATACAGTGCACATTTATCTGATGCGTGAACTCTTCTCATTCATCAGGTCAAAACAGAGCCATTCTCCCTCTCTATTGTTGTCTTTGACCTTGAAGGTTATGTCAGAGCCTGAGAAAAGTGGAACGCAGAAAACAGCACCGTTCCAAGGTGACCCGATGACCTATTCTTGCGAGTCTTGGTTATTAATGATCTGGCAAGTTTCCTCCAGTTTGTCTATCTTGGTTCAAAGTTAACCTGTCCGGAGATGAACTTGTTTTAACAGTTGTTGTATTCTCAAAGGAAAGGGGGAATCTCCGCAATCTGACATTTACAAGTCCCCAAGTGAGAACTGTGTGGGCGACAGTTAGTGTGATACCCTGTTCAGTCTTGCACTAAATACATCAGCACCAACACTGTTACATGGAGATCACCAAAGCAGCATATCTCCCTAACATAATCTCCCTGCTCTGTGCTCAGCAAGGAACGCAGAATGTGCCATGATAATGCTCATCCCCGCAGGCCCTAACCCTAAGACTGTGTGGAGCGAGGGGGGCTTTGGATGGGACCATGGTGTGTAGTAATTGTAAAACTCAGAAAGAGCTGCTAAAGCAGAATTCTGACATGTAGCACTGCTTTTCAGGTCTGATCAAAGGGTCCACCAGAGCAGCAGTTGATAACCCAATCAATTCACTCCTTTTGTTTTTCGCTGAATGATGCACGTTTAGCGCTAACCTTCAGGCAAAGAATGAAGGAAAGAAAAGGAGGCAAGGGGGAGGGGGGTGGA
>KV751327.1:4880459-4922934 GCA_001698575.1 Mola mola | reverse complement strand
AGAAAAGTTTAAAAAAAAAAAAAAGTAGGGGAAAAAATTAAATAAACTCGGATTGTTGTTGAGTTTGATGGATCTATAGAAAGGTGCTGCAGGGGATGTGACGCACATAGGAGCCGATTAGAATATGAAATGTTTGAGCAGAGAATGGAGTAAAAAGGCTGGGAGATGGAGGAGAGATTAAAAAATTACCTGTCTACTGCTCTTGTCCTTCAAGAACCCAACAGACTCAGCCCGTCCTGCCTATAGAAGACAATCAGTAACAGACGAAATGGAGAGAGAGAGTGTGTGTTCGTGTGGATAAGAAAGAGATAGAAAAGACAAGCAGAGACATACAGAAAAAGAAAAAGACATATGCTTCTATAAAGATGGGTGCCCAGAAAGATGAAAATAAGAGTGGGAGGAAAGATAATAATTGGTAGTAAAAAGAGGCCTCTTCGGAACCAATTAATCAATCGTTCAGGCACTGGGTATTTAGTGGGCATCACAAGCTAGCTGGACACAGGTTGGCAATGAAAGGCGAAGCCAAAGATACAGAGCTTGAAAACAGACTCAGTGGTTATTATCGAGCAGACAATAAAGCACACAGCAAAAAAAAAAGAGAGGTCCCAGAATATCCGGTATTGTGGTCGATTTATGTTTGGAGACTGGCAGCAATTTTTGCAATGCCACAGAGTTTTTACTTGATTTGTCCAGCCTACTCCAGCCATGCTTCTTTGACATGAGGACTGGACAATATTATATGACTAAGATCACCACAACCACCAGATGCTAAGAGGAGAGGGAAACATATACAGAACAAAATAAAGCTGCACTGAACAATTTTTGCTGAAGCAACATAAAACACCTGAATCAACAAATCCCCTAAGCTGCACGGACTGCATTTTAGCATCTTTCGGCTCTTTTTTGGTTTGACAGTTTTATTCAATTGCTCTTAAAATTTACTGCACACTACTTGCACAACATCAAAAAACAACAACTGGTGAACATTAAGTAACCAAAGAGTCTTGTGATATTTCCCTCAGAGGACAAAATACATCATGAAAATGGGATGGTTCCATGTCTGGTGGATGTCTAAAGAGCTAACAGTGTAGCCATAACTGTATTACATGTTTAAATCTTCAGAGTTTGTTCTGCTGTATCAACAAGTGTCCTTCACAAATAAGATCAATTAATCAGTCATTAACAAACATTTTTGCTTTAAATAATTACCATGAAGTAAACATAAATTGTCGGTTCACTGGCTGAAGAAAAATGGGAGTTTTCATTGGTTACCTGTAAGCCTCACATTACTATGTGATTCAAGCTGCCATCAGATTTTCAATTTTCAAAAATTTTTTATTTTTATTTTATCATTAGAAAATTAACACTCTACTCACTGCACACAGGAAGCCAAGAAGAAGCCTTTTCTTCCTTATTGTAATGTAACAGTGGAACAAAGGTATAAGTCGAACAGGGTAATTGAGAGAAAAACACTCCAGCGTGTGCTGAAATTCATACTATCATCAATTTGTGTTTCCCCCACCAACAGGACTGAAAGTTTTAAAACTGAAATTCTTTCTACTACATCAGTAAGTAACATGGTTTTCCTATTTATTACTGCAAACAACACTGAAATCAGAGATTCTAGCCAATTTAATGTTGCTTAAAAAAGTAACTGTTTTGTTTTGAAAATATTACCTTGACAACAACTATAGCTCCATGAATATACTATAGAATTGTTTTCAACGTGACGTGAATTTGTTCTTTCTTTCTTCTCTTTTTGAACAATTAGTATCAAAGTAAAGGACATTACTTTGTGTGGCCTCAAATCCCTAAAAGTTAAGATCTAAATGAAATGTGTTTAGGACCACTCTTTATGTTTTTCTACATAAAACCTATCACAATTAAACCACTTAAAAACAGAATATATTCAACAAATTAAAGCAATAACCAAACATACTAAGACGTATTAGATATCACTGTTAATGAATTGTTTTGATCATAATAAATGCATATATGTATAAGGAATCACACAAGGATGAAGTGTGTGTATCCAAATGTTTCTACTCTGTAGAAAGTCTCCTCTGTGTATTCCAGCACCTTCCTGCATGGTGCTGGCCTGCCCTGACGGATGAGGATTAAAAGACACTAATGTGCACTCACGGGCCGCTGACCTTACACAGAGATTGACTTTACACCAGTGGAAATGGAAGCCAGTAAATCAGCAAGCTGCTGTGGCACTTGTGCAGGTGCATCATTCCCTCTGACACTGTCAGCCCAGACAGGAGCACATTAATCACAAACATAGGGCCAAACACCACGCTGTAGGTACAGCACTGTCCATCCATCCACTTATCCATTTAGCACTGATTTTAATACACAACATATATGATTAGATGAACGTGCAAAAAAAGCATTCATGGACGCCTTAAAACACATCTCATATACAAGCACATCTATTCATGCATAACTCAGTCACAATATGTCAATGTTGCTGACACTTCCTTGGTAAAAGTCTTTTAAATCTTCACTTTTTACATTTACAGTACTCTGATTTTGATTTAAATGTCCTGCTAATGGTGAGTTATCTTTGCAAACATTTGACTGCAATAAGTTTCTGTTTTTTGTTTTATATCTGTGTTGGAGATGAGTCTTTTGTTTTGTAGTCTCTGGCAGCCAGGCCTGGTTAGAGATGAGGAACATCTGATAAATTTCATATCCAAACCAAATGAGCTCTGGCACAGCACAGGGCTCGGGACAAACCTCCTGCATGTGATAATATGAGGATGGATCTGGAGCCTGTCAATTGCAAGCTTGCACTCTCGCACACATATTTAGACAACCAAGAACACATGCATGGCCTAAAATCGAAGTTCATGCACTCAGCTAAACAGACATAAGTGGTGTGACAGACATGTTTTAAAGAAGTAAGAGGGTTTAATGTAAGATTAAGTGTACTGAGAGAAAGTGGACACAGAAACAGCATTTACCTTTTAAACAAATTTTCAACACTGGAAAAGACAACTGCATAAAAGTGTGTTCAGTGCATTGCTCTCTATGCCATGTTGTATTACAGTGGCAGTTGACAGAACTCATTCAGTCTTACTGACCAATAAAGGGCCCCATAGAGACTAGAGTCCCTTTATAGACTGAACCTCAGCATTTCACTTCACACAGGCCAGAGGCTAGTGAGGGCCGGGGGGGCATTAACCCTCCTACAGGTCAGGTCTCTGACCAACTACAGCTTGCCAAAGCCCAGTCCCAAGCCCAAGTGTGGCCCACTCCGCTCAATACCCTTTTAACTGCACGGGGATGGTTTGCGACCTATCGATTAATATGTGTATTTATGTCATCCAAGGCCCAGAGGCTACATTGTATTTCTGTGTGGCATATTCATTTATTTACCTATCTGTCCCGCCCCTCATGCATCATCCATATATCTATCCATCTCTCCTCCGAGAGCACTTCAATTCAAGGGCTCCCATAATTACTGCAGCCCTATAATTGAGTGCTTTGATTTAGGATTTTTCTGTTCCCTTCTCCTGCCACTGCCATCACTCGCTCTTCGCCTCTCCCAATGAAAGACAGAGGGATGAGATATGGAAATAGAAAAATGGGAGATGGAGAGTAGAAGATAGCCCCCTACCCACCCTTATACATACAGACACGCACACACTTGCACACTCTCTCTTATCAGAATCTACTGTTTCTGTCATCCGATGGGGGAGGGGTAAGTTGATAATTACTGAGGGAGATTCATGCAAATCGATGCCAAATTAAAGCATTATAAAGTCTTTTATCAGCTTTTCTTTTACAAATTGAAGACGATAAAAACCCATTTGAGAGGTGGGAGGAATGGCCCCCGTCCCGTCATTTAAAAAAAAAAAAAAAAAAAAAAAAATAATTGTAATTATGTTAACACCAAGAGAATCCAAAACCCCTTTTCTTAACTCACTTACTCATTCATAATTAATTAATTTCTCGCAAAACTGGGCAAGAAGAACAATGGCCACCAGCGCCTCCTCTACTATCCTCTCTCTCTCTTTTCAGAAGGAAAAGGGAGAGATATTGTTGAGTATTGTGATAGAGGGCTCATTTCCATACTTATCCTTACACTAGGATCCACTGTTTCCTTAGCTTAGCTCTTTCTGCCTCTAGGCAGCAATAAAAAGGACTCTGTTTAAGAAACAAAGGTTCGTGGACAAGGACAGGATGGTGCATCAGGCATTACGTGAGGCCTACAGAGACACAGAGAGCAAGATGGAGAGAAGGGAAGATAGACAGAGAGAAACAGAGACAGACAAAATTAGAAGAGATGCCCTTGACTGCAGATATTTTCTTGCATCAGTAAAGTAGAAAATATTTATCCATTCACAGAGACAAATGACTGTGAGTCTTTATTGAAACATGGAGTTCCCTGCATGTACGTCATGGCCAGTTAGTCCACAGCAACTCTGTACATAAGTTCAAGGCTGAGAGTTTAAGAAGAAACAGCTCTTCTGAGTAAAAGAAACAGATAACTCCAACAAAGAGACATAACAGAGATAAGGCTTCACAGTGAGAGCGATGAGAGAATGACTGCGACAGTCAGTCACCTCAGGGCTGTCTCATCTGATCTATTAGACATTCAACGCTTCAGTTACGGTACGTTCAACAGCATCTGCAATGCACCTGCTCACCTCCCCCATCTGAAGCTGTGATAGGACAGACAAAATACACATGTGCTTGTGTAGACAGGATGGTGGAGGCGGGGAGGCGCTGCGGAGAGATAACCTGACAGGGTCTTTACATGTAACACATGGTCGGCACATCTACATACATCAACACTTCGCCTACCTGACGTTCCTGATGTGTGATCTTAACTATAGCACCATGTCACTCACATGTGCACAATTTTTAGACTTTTGACAGGTCATAAGAAAATGCTCACTCCTCAAAAACTAAAGTATAGTAAAACTATGTTTTATACATTTTTATACCTACCATTCTATCTATTTTTAGGCAAGAACACCTCCATTCACGCTAACATACACACAACTCCAGAGTTTGGCTGAGCTGCTGTCAGTTTTTTTTTTCTCTTTTTCCTGACCTTACTGGCCTGTATTCAGTGGGGTCAACAGAGCCAGCCAGAAGTTGCTACACTGCTAATCCAGGCTAATGTGCTGTTGACAACAGCCCAATTACACAGGCCTCCTGTTGAGAGGAGAGAGCTGCCAGAGGGGGTAAGGACAGAGAGCAGGAACTGGAGAGACACAGAGGGCAGGAAAAGAAGGAAGATGCCAAGAGAGACGGTGGCATCAAGAAAGAGAAACACAATAAACATTTTAAAAGGCAGGTAAGGGCAGACTGTACACGTGTGTTTGTGCAAGTGTGGTTTAGTGGAAGGCATGGTGCTGTGCAAACACAAGCATACAGGGAGATTTAGGGACATAGGGAGACCTGATGAGGCAGTGAGGAGCTGCAGGGTGCCTCATTACACTCAGCAGGACCCTCAATCTGCCTCATCACTTCTGGCTGTATTGACAACAACTACTGCTTTCCCCTGTACACACACAAAAACTCCACAGCCTGACATACTACCACCACAGGCAAGCTAACATTTGAGCATCAGTTATCCAAACCCGTATTGTGACACAATGCTCAGGATAACATCGTCATTCATTTATTTAAAAACTGGAAATGTGGACAAACATGCTTTCACCGTCTTAGTTTGTTTACACCACACAGAGCTTCAGGTGACAAATATTAAAAAGGAAAAACTTAAATTACTGGAGAAACATACATAAATGTACAATCAGCAGCCATATAACATATTGTAAAGACCTAAAGCAAGGGGAAAGAGCAATGTTTTATTGGACAGCAACAGTTGAGTGATGATTGGAAAGGAAAGAATAGAGTAGGTGAACGAAATGCAACAAAAGCTCCCACTGGTCCTGCTGTTAGCAGCAAAAGTCATATCTTTTTGGGTTTATGGAGGTTGGCACTCAACATCACCTCCATCAAAATACCCAACAGATATTATCAACGTTAAGCTCTTCATCCCTCCAGCAGAGGCTTAGGCCACACCCATGTGAGTGCCTGTTTTAAAACAGATGTCCACACTACCCTGGCATTATAGTGCCTCTAAATTGCTGACCCTGTTTCAGTGTTGCATTTTAGTCTGTACACCCATGTTTGCTTTCTGATCAGCAATTATTTCCTTGTTTCCACCAAGCAATACAGTATAATTCAGTTTGGTACAGAGCACTTGGGATTGGTAAGCTCATTACAGGTGTGTATTTCCAACCATACCATTATCGTAATGGTACTGAATAACTCTGGGTGGTATCAAAAGATCCCAAGAGAAGGTTGACGAAACTGTAACGGTACAGTTTGGTATGTAAATGTACCACACACAACTTTTGACAATGGCAAATGCAAAAAATCCTGAACTGAACCACTACTTGGTGGAAACAGTAATTGTCTGAAAACATATTGTTACTGACGCAGCAGTAAGCATTATGTTCATTAATGATGTGTGTGTAATAACAATGAGTGTGAAAGTTTTTTTGCTTGTTTTTATTAGGCTGGAGAATGAGATCTCACCTGGTATCAATGAGGATGTTGGGCAGGTGACAGGTATGCCAACTGGATTGCAAGTGAGGATGATTGGCTGAATGGTGGTTTGACTGGGGACTCTGCGTATTTAACCTGCCTTATAAGCAGAGGAAACCCCCCCTGTCGTCTTAGTATTTTTTGCCATTTCGTAGTTTTGATTGTGTGTATGTATTTCGGATGATGACTATCTTTGTTTAATTTAGCATATGGTACACTAGTCCCACACTTTTAGATAGCTATAAATAGTCACGTAGGTTTAGGGTGAGGCATAAGGGTTAGCTGCCATTTTGTTTAATAACTGTTTTCTCCTGTTTTTGGTTATAGTTAGGGAGTTTTGATTAAACACTGTCTTTTTGTTATTTTATTTTTCTGTTAAGGGTTTAGTTATACTGGGGGAAAGATAGTTCGGGTTTTGTTTGTTATTTTCACCTGTGTTTATCTTGGAGTTAAGCTTCACTGTTGTAAATACTGTAAATAGCAAATTATAATTGTTGCATGGTTTCTCCATGCCCTCTGTCTCTTTTTGTGTTGTGCTTATTACCCCTAGACTGGGGATGTAACGTAAATTGGGTGCTTGTCTGTTTAGTGATTCCGGTGCTCTTTTTTCGCCAAGAAAGTAGTTGGGTTTTTTTGCCTTTGTTTGGCAGATTGTTTGTGTGTTAAGGTAGAGTATGACCTTTAAAATTGATCAGTTTACACTTAATTGCACATTTGGGAAACTGGACAGGTGTACTAAAGCTGATCTGCTGTTGGTAGTTAATCTTTTAAATAATACTGTACCTTTAAATGCACGGAAAGTGGAGATTAAACGTTGTTTTTCAGAGAAGTGGGTGAAGAGGGGTATACTCCCTCAGGTAAAGCCAAAAACGGCAAGTGAGGGGCTACACGCAGAAGTGGGAGCGCAGGCTGCCACTGCTGCCCAGTCTCCCAGTGGCTAGGTGAGGGTGAGAGCGGAGGCTCCTGCTATCAAACAGGCCTCACAGACAGACCAAATTGCGTGGCCTTGGGCCAAGTCGTGTGCTGAGGATCTGAGATTTGCCCTCCGCATGAGAGAGATTGAGTTTGCAACCAAAACTTGTGAGGTTGAGCTGATGCAGTTACGCATAAGGGCATTGGAGCTGGAAAGACCTCTGCCGCAGACCACGTCTACACCTGTAAGTACACATTTTCCTGCCGCTTGTATTATGTATTATATTATGTAATATTCCTGGTGGTAGCGCTGGGAAAAGTTCAAGAGTTCACCCCAAGACCTCACAGCACACTAATTCAAACACATCCGGTGGCTGTGAATGTTTTTACTGCCCTGAGGACATCTCATTGCTGCTTGTCCTGTTCTTTTTCGTAAGGAAACCAGTCAGAATTCCAGAAATCCGAAAAGTGTTGGTTTTGTTAAATCCGTCCCTGCTCCACCCTCCGCTCAGTATCGATCCTGATTCAGCTCCTTTGTGCACCCAGTCAAACCTGGAGACTAAAGGGTTGATGAGTTGTATAAATCATTTATTACCTGACATTTTCATCCCTGAAAGGGGAGGAAAATATCAGGTGGATGGGGTTATGATGTGACACTGGTTTCCACCAGCTGCTGTTGATATAGGGTGGAATTTAGTCCAGCAGGTCATGGTACCTCTGAAATTTCACTCGCAAGTTCTTAGTCTTGCTTATGATCACATTGCTGGTCATTTGGGAATTAAGAGACCGTACCACCGCATCCTACGCTATTTTGTCTGGCCAAGCTAGAAGTCTGACGTTACCAGGTTCTGTCGCTCTTGTCATGTGTGTCAAATTAGCAGCAAATCAAATCAGACCATTCCCCCTGCTACACTTCAGCCCATTCCGGTGGTCAGGGAACCATTTAAACACCTCATTCTTGGCTGTGTTGGTTCACTTTCTAAAACAAAGTCCAGTCACCAGTATTTGTTGACTGTGATGTGTGCTGCTACACGTTATCCAAAAGCCATTCCATACTCCCTGGAAATTGCAAAGGATTGGGATGAATGGCTGCCTTTCCTCATGTTAGCAGCCACATAAAGTGACCAAGAATCCACTGGTTTCGGTCCGGCTGAGCTAGTGTTTGGACATAGGGTGTATTGACCCCTTCAGCTGCTCACGTCCAAGGTCGCTAGTCCCAGTTCCGATATGTTAGATTATATTAGCAAATTTTGAGAGAGACTGCAAAAAGTTGGTGAGGACGCAAACAGTGTGCGGTCCAGATCTCAGGGGACGATGAAAAGTAAATTAGATAAGAAATCCATTTAGAGAGATTTCCAGGTTAGTGATAAAGTTGTGGTTCTTCTTCCTGTCACCAGTTGTGCTTTGCAAGCAAAGTTTTCCGGTCCTTATGTCATTGACAAGAAATCAGGTGAAACTGAGTATGCGGATGCAACTTCCGATCGCAGGAACGTGAACATGCTAAAACCATATGTTACCTGCAGTGAAAGTGCTGCTCCTTATGTTGCAGGGTTTAGTTTAGTTTAGTAGGGGAAAGATAATGCAGGTTTTGTTTGTTATTTTGGCCTGGGTTCCTGATGTTGAGCTCCACTGTTGTAAATAGTGTAAATAGAAAAAAAATTGTAATTGTTGCATTGTTTCTCTCTGTTCTCCATCTATTGTTGTGTTGCACATCTTACCCCTAGACTGGAGCATAACACTACTAGTATGAATGTAGCCTTTGAAAATGCATGTCAAGGCTGCCTGAAGCTTTTCCAGCAGGATAAATTACAATGGTTAATCAAGTGTACAGTATGTGAGGAAACACTAAATGCGCCGATGATATCTGATTAAACTAATAAAGTTCTTAGATCTGATGATATACAAAACAGCATTAGACAGGAAGCTTTCTGAAAGTTGGGGGAGGGGACTTATTGGATTGAAAGCCAACCAAGAGCTGTAATACTACACGACATGTACGCGACATGTACACATTAATTAATTCTCACAACTCACAAATTACCAGACAAAGGTGTGTATACAAACATAACCAGGCACATGCACACGTAAACAAACAAAGTCAAAACAAAGCTCATCAACCCACCAACAACATCCTTCCTCAGGGCCACAAATCCAGGAACATAAATCAAGACTAGCAGAAAATGAGGCTTGAGGAAATTGAGGGAATGAAAGGGAGTCGAGAGAAGAGAGGGGAGGACAGTGTATAGAAAAGAGATAGTGGCTACAAAAGGCAGGAAATACAAATAGGACGTAAAATAAGAATCAGGAAGGAAAAACTAGGTAAAAAAAGGATGAAGCACTGAAACTGAGGACAAGGCAGGAGCAAGTGAGCATCTGCAAGAGAGAAAGAATTAAATAAAAATGCAATAAAGCAGCCAGTGTGAAATCAATCTGCTTAGAGTTTGTTTAATAAAAATTCATGAAGGGCTGGTGGCCGAGAGCTCATGAGAAATATTGGTGGCAATGTGGGGGATGCCAGACTTCGAGTGGAGGGTAGAGATGGTGGGGGTTCATGTCTCAAGTGTGTATGTGATTGTGTGTATGTGTATGTGTGTGTGTGTGTGTGTGTGTGTGTGTGTGTGTGCTTGCTTTTGCCTCTTTATCTGTGTGTTTGTTTTGACATCAATGTGAGTTACAGGGCTGCAGTGAGGCCGTGACAGAGGGGACAAAGAAGAAAAGGATTGAAGGTCTTCATAATAACCGCCTTCCTACAGTGGAGAGAAGAAAAGGGACTGGGCTGTAAGTCACAATGCCTACGTCCATGTCTGTGTGCACATCTTTGTCTCTCCCTCTCTCTTTCTCTCCTGCTTTTCAGTCAAGTCATTGGGCTTATACTAATGCAGTGTAAATCTCTATCTTGCACAGCAGACAAGTTCAGCTTGGTCAGTGGTTTATGTGCAGTCCTGGAGTCAGAGTTCGACATGCTACCAGGCCAAAATTAAAGATATGTTCTCAGTACAAATATGTAGGTATGCAAAAAAAAAAAAAAAAAGATTAGTGACTATTTACTTTTTAGATAATGATATTTTATTATGTAAACATAAACTTAAACACATTAAAAATAATTCAAATTGGATCAAACTTAACAAAATGCAAAATTTTGCAATGAACCTATTACTGCAGCAATATTTCAAATTAAATTATGTAATATACATATATAATTCTGTATAAGGAGTACTTTCAGCTTTTGTACATGTATACAGTTTATCCATCCATCCATCCATTTTCTGCCGCTTATCCTGTTAGGGGTCCCACGGGGGGGCTGGAGCCTATCTCAGCATCTTCGGGCGAAGGCGGGGTACACCCTGGACAAGTCGCCAGTTCATCGCAGGGCTGACACATAGAGACAAACAACCATCCACACTCACATTCACACCTACGGGCAATTTAGAGTGACCAATTAATCTAACCCCTAGTTTTGCATGTTTTTGGACTGTGGGAGGAAGCCAGAGTACTCGGAGAGAACCCAGGCAGACACAGGGAGAACATGCAAAATCTGCACAGAAACGCCCTGATCCGGGAATCGAACCCAGGACCTTCTTGCTGTGAGGCAACAGTGCTAACCACTGCACCACTGTGCCGCTATAGATAGTTTATTTTAATGCTAATATTTTAGTGTGTTTACCTAAGTATGAATTAAAATGTATGTCTTTACTGTAACAAAATATTTCTACACTGTGGTATTACTACTTTTACTTAAGGAAAATATCAAATTCTCCCAGTGAGTAAAAGTGTACATCCATTACTGAAGAATGGCCTTTAAAGAATGTGAAAAATACTGTCAAATGGCTCTTATAATGTATGCAATATGTTTTTGGACACTATCTTTTTGGATTAAGTTGTGCAGTATAATGTTTTCTCCCTTGCACACTAGTCTACTGGGCTAAGTTTAAACTTCCTATTTAATGTCAGGAAATCAGTCATTAGGAACATTCCTAGTTTTGAACAGAACTAAATAGATGTATTATGAAATAATTTGATAGCACAACAAAATGTGCTAAAGGTCATGAGGCAATAATAATTCTGCAAAACACTGCAGGAAGGATCCAGCTGCAGGAAAGCTCTGGATGCCCTCATCCTCAAAAGGTCTTTCACAACAAAATCAACACACACACACACACACACACACACACACACACACACACACACACACACACACACACACACACACACACACGCACTCACGCACTTCATGCATTATTTTGTTATCTCATATATCAATACTCCAATTGCTAGAAGCAATGTTAGCTTTTACTGTTAGTATGTACTGTATTGTTTAAAGTAAAACCTGTCAGAATCCCCACAGTCTATTCAAATGACACATTAACACAATCTGTAGAATTTCCAGGATCCTTTACCAGCTGCGGGTGATAAAGGCTGCAACGCAGGTCTGAAGGTCAGAATGCAAGGGGTTGCAGGTCAGGATAAAGTAGTGATTTTGTATTTAGAGTCATGAGACATAAGGGTCAGGGCCAAGACAATTTAGATAAGTACTCTTTATCTGCGTCCCCTTCCTTCCTTTATTTCCTTCTTTCTTTTCCTTTTCAAACACAAAAGGGAGAGCCAAAGGTTAGAAAGTAAAAGCCATTTCTTGACCTTCCTGTTCTTCATGCCATGGTTTACTTAAATTTTAAACATCAATGTTCTTTTTTTACCAGTACATGCCTATCAAAACTTATCTCCAGACTTTATGTTTTAATGATGCAAAACACTCGTTGCTCCATTCACTTTCCCTCTGTTTGAAGGCACAAACAGCTCCTCCTCATCAAAGCCACACTGCACTGTTGATGCTCTTATTTTGCACAATGAGTCACATTTCAAGATGTGTTGGATATCAGACCGTTGAGCTAGCGTCCAATTGCTTCCAAACAGAGAGCAAGACTTTGCAGTGCATAATTAAACCAAGCTAAGGGTCCTACCACAATTTTGGAGAAAAGCTCAAGATCAAACCAGCAGCTAACTACTGAGATTTAAGATCTGGAAAAAAACAACAGAACTGTGGGAAACTCTGTCTTTTTCCTCCTAGTTTTACTCCAAGAGATGCTGGAAGAGACAATATTACCAAACAAACCAGCAAAATAATTTACAATAGCACAAATAGAAAGGTTGTGTCCTTGTTACATAAAAAGATTAATTTCATTGATAGTTCTTAGTAAATGACACTACCCTTTTAAAATTTGTCGATGGTATAATTGAGGAAGCAACACATTCAAAGATTTCTTGGCTTGGACGTTGACTCAATGTTGCAGGAGTCAAAATCAAATACTTCTATCCACCTCCCCTTTTCTACGAATACTGTTTTTTTTCCACTGCACTGTTTTGATTTTAACAACTGCCTGTGTCTGCTCCTAGTTGTGTACCGACACAACTTTGTTTTCTTCAGAGTGGTACAATGTAAGTGTGTGTGTGCTTCTATGAAAGTATTTCTACAGGGACTGCTAGGGTGCTGCACAATGCATTTTATAGGTTTTATTAGCTGAGGTGCTTAGAGATACTTACACCCTGCACTATCTCACACAGGTCTCTGATGGTGTCCTGTCTCTTGTTTGGCACAATCTTGCAGCCTGCACATGCTTTCCTTCCTGCCCTATTGTCAAAAAAGGCTGGGGGAATCCCTGTACTCGGATGTTTGGCCCTCTGAATCCTCATGATCTCTAATGTCCTTAACCCTTCTTACCTTGTCGAATATTGATATTGCCAAGGTGCATTCAGGGAAGAGAGAAGGCATGCTTCCCTGCCCCTTAAATGTGCACACATATGTATAATCACAAGCAGATAGTAAATGGTGCTAGAATGGAAGAGAGAAAACAACCTCAGAAAGAGATAAACAGAGAATCAGGGGCATTAAGAAAAGTGCAAGGTCTGGTTCTTTTTGACACTGTCATCACTGCACTGATGGTAACCAGTGTTTGAAAAAAGGAGAAAAGATGTGCAAGGACCACCTATAACAAATATTTTTCTGCTTAAAAGACCAACAACTCATTTCAGAAAAAAGCTAATGATAGAAGTGTGGAGAGAGAGAAATGAACAGAGCAGACAAGGCCTAATGAAGGCAGGAGGTTGCTTCTTGACAGCACTAATGAATAACGCTCAATACTATTAATTGGTACAATCACTGTTCATTTAGCAAAATCACTACCAGAACTACATAAGAATGCAGCTGATCATTCCGGAAGGGTCACACCTAATCAAGCAGCTTAATCCCCCACTTCCCCTCTCTTTTTTCCCCTACTCATTTTACCACTGTGTCCATAGTTCCCTCCCTCTCTACAGAGGACATACCCATCTGTGTGTTGTTTTTTTCTTCTCTGTCACGCACCAAACCACCTAAAACTCTCACTTTCCCTGTCATTAAACAACACAGTATCCCATCTCCATTTCAATTTGTCTCCACCAGCTGTTCAGGACAGCGTATTGGCCACTGAGAGTGATGCTCTGATAGCAGGAGGGTAATTCTCTTGTGTACATGATAGTTTAACATTAAACAACAGCCTCTCCCACTGTTTTCTTAATCCACCTGTGATTAACATCTTGTTCTAGTGAAAGAAAGAACAAAAGAAACAAAATGCTAATTTCTGATTTCTGTTTGTACCATTACATAATTTAAAACATAATAATTAAATACTCTCTGGCCCCACAACCTTTATTTCAGCTGAGCAAAATTAAAGAACATAATTGCCACCTGGCAATTAAAGTGGGAGCCTATTAAAATGAGTGTATTTTTCTTGCCAGGTCAGTTGATAAACAAGATGGGGTTATTGTCTTTGGAGGAAATTGTCCAGAAATCAAGACATTTTTGCTCTTCTTTTTCATGGACCCGTGCTTGCTGCTTCATGCTCTTCCTGCCCAAACTTTGCTGCTCAACAAACACAAAAAACAAAGAGACATATTTCAGTATATCTTCTGAAATCTCTCGTATTAATGTAGGCATATAGGGGTCTGCTGAGGGTTAATAAAAAAATGTTTTTGAAGTTAAGGCAGTTAAAAAAGGAAAATAGACAGAACAGGAAAAGGGCCTACAATGGTTCAATATGTAATGAATTTCTACCTTCAACGCAAGTCCTTATGATTACAGGAAAGTCCATCCCTAGCTCGCTCTGTTGCCTAGTGCACTGACTGGCCTCTACTTAATGACTTTGGAAAATACCTTTGCAGTAAAAGATCGTATGATTTCAGAGGTCCAAAAGTAATGATACCGCATGTAAGAATAATAAGCAATTACAAAAATAACACTTTATCACATGCAGCAAGTTTGTCAGGGTTGTTTTACAACATGGTACTGTTATTGCAGAAGATTTATCTGTGGTTAGATGTGACACTGTGAGCATGAATGAATTCACCACTCTCCTTCTTTAATGTATTAATCTCAGGTGATTAAGGGCCTAATCAAGACAACATGTTTCCTAATGGGGGGGGGATTGAAAGATATATATGGTACTTTACACAGCTGATGCGTGTGTGTGTGTGTGTGTAAAAGGAATCCTTCATTACAAGCTCATTAAGTTAATCATGTTTGCACTTTTGTCATGCACATAACAAAATAATTGTACTATATTTGTCTCAGTACATAGTCTTAACTGTCACATTCAAATGAAGATCTGTAGCGCACCAATCTGAGCATAGCCAAAAAACCTGGACAGATAACATGAATATTGGCATTGCTTTTTAAATTTAATGATGAAATAAAAAGTTATCACAAGAAACAATCATACATATTTAAAGAAACAAATAAAATACTATTAATTCCTCCACCAGAAAAAGCCCTTTAAACTCAATATAAAAAATCATTCTAAATATAATTTACAATTGGAAACTTACATCAGTTAATATTAGGTGTGGGAATCACAGGGCAACTCATGATACTGTACTATTACAATATGCAGCCAGTGTACTATAAAACCATTTTACATACTTTAACTTAAAAAGTTTGAGTTCAGGCTACTGGAAATTTTAAGTTCACTTCACTCAAAAAAAGAAAACTTAGGGTAACTTTTAAATGATTCCAAGTTAACTGAAACTCTGGAAAAAAAAACAACCCTGAAAGTTTAAATAAAAATATCTGAAGGTTCTGAGTCAAGACATCATCACATACATTTTATTTATCATATATGTTATATGTCACCACTCATGCATGCATGCATTCATTAGATTTATTCAACCCTCAAATATAGTCATTACAACTTTGTTTTACTTCATCAATGCTGCCTGGAGATGCAGTCCAGTGTCCTCCTCAGATCATCTCTGTCAACAAAATCACAATGAAACTGACCACCAACTGTCCACCAACACTTTGGCATTGGGACTCACCTAGGACTCAAAACTCACCATCCGCAGCAATACTTTGATATCAACCCGAATTGATCATATTCTAAGATTTTGTCATGTAAACCAGCAGTTTCTGATCACCCTAATAGGAAAAAGGTCATAATGGGTAAACCATATCTGGATTAAGACGTGACATATTCCCTTCTCAGTCATAATATTGAGACATGTATATCTCAATTGCACTAAACATTCCTACTGGAGTTTGCACAGCATTCTTCTGCAGCTATGATGCGTTTGCGAGGGATGCCCTGGTTTATGGCTGTTAAACTACTTGCCATTGCCTTGTGTTCTAGTCTGCAGTACAGCATGTAAATGACAGTCAGTGTTGTCATTATATTGAGATGTAGAACACAAGAAAGCGTCTTAATTTTCCTTGGGTGGGAATCGGAGTATTCTGTCCATGTAAACGTACTCATTGCTGGCAACGTTCACCTGACTGGTGTGATCGTAAAGCACTTCAGTCATAGCCATCACATCTTCATGAAATTTAAAGCAAAGCAAACACGCAATTTTTTTCTCCCCTTTTTGAAAATGGAATTGAATGGTTAGCTACTGTGTGTTAACAATTTTGGGAAAAAACTTCCAACAGACTGCTGACAAAAAAACTCCTTGTATTCCTAGTTCTTTGTCGCTTTTTACTGGAGTGAGTCTTTGTTGGTTGTATTCCAATGTCACTTAGGTATACCAACCCCAAATGTGTTTTCAAGCCTTTTTGTCCTTTCTCAGCTACCATAGTAACATGGCAGGGCAAGCTGGTGCTCAGTGGAAGGGAGACCCGCTCCCATGTAATTATAAACTGATTATTGATTATCAATTTAAAATTGATTATTGATTTTTGTATACGCAATTTGTTTTTTGATTTAAGGTGATTACACACTAGTTTTAGCACTGTTCAGCAAATGATGTTACTATCTACTACTAATAGGTAATCTTAAATTCTACACAATGGACCTTTAACCCAAACTGACATCTCTAGTTAATACAGAAGTGACATAAACCATAATTTTAACTAAAGTTCCATTGCAACCATTGGAAGGCGCATCGGCCTTGGACATGTCAGCCAGGTGCTTGTTTTTGATACAGCAACATTTGAATGTGTTGCCTTTCTGGAAGAAATGTTTTCACACAATTCATTTAGCATGATTCATTTTTTCTTTATTCCTCCAGCCCTAGCTGTGTGTGTGTGTGTGTGATATACAGTAACTTCTACAGCAACATGTATGATCAATGAAAAATATTCTCTATGCTGAACCAAGTACAGTAACAGTTAACCACTGACACTGTGCGAACACACTGATGGTTGGTGTTGGTGTGTAGATGCTTCTATCCGTCACGCTTCTATGTAACCTTGTAACTATCCGTTACAAGGTGACATAATACCACTTAAATCTAACATAAATGCACTACATTAAAGAGTTTGATAAAGTATATCTTCCTTAAAATAACGTTTCAATGTGCACATGTCGATAAATTATTGTTCAGATGATTCATTTGCATTTCAATGCACTGGCCAGATTTGATGTCTGGACACAGGTTTAAAGTAAAGGATTTTTTAGTTCCATTAAACATTACTTACATTTGAAAGAGGTATATTGTACACAATTCAACCTTGATTGATGCAAGTGAGTTTTCAAATTCATATCTTGACTGAGAAATAACTGCTGTTTCAATAACAAGTGTTTCACAGATTGCTAATAAGTGCTACTGTGCCTGTAACAAGTGAGCAGTGGCTGTGTGTGTATCCGCAAAGATCTGTCAACCAATCAGCTTTATCATCTGGGTGAGAGGTCTGCACAGCGTTGCTGAATATCTCTACACCTCCCTTGCAAACACCGTGGTATCACGGCATCTCTCCTCCCTAGGGGAAAAGCAGAGGGGCTAAAGTCGGGCCCGCACACTTTATGAGGCGAAATAAAGAAACATATGGAAAGAGGACAGGCGAAAAAGCTTCTGTGAGAGTGTGAGTGTGAAAGTAGCAGAATATACAAACAAGTGTATGGGGCTTTAAAAAAGGATTTTGCGTCAATCTGTGCTGAAATGTGGTGAACAGAGTGGGATAGTAATGGCACTCAAAAGTAGAATTAGAAAAGAACAGAAAGCACATTTGTGTGCAAGTTTGTGTTTGCATCTATATGAGGAGACAGACCGAGCAGCAGCCTATGCAGTGTGGTGGAACTTAACTTTCATCTCAGCGCATTTGGTTTGCTCCCATTCTTCATTAAGTCCATTAACAGATGAGCCGTGGCGATTAGTGAAGCTTCCCGCTGATTCAGCTCTCACACACAAACCCTCCACCCCTTCTTCTCTACCCCTCTGCTGCTACCTTGTTCCAACACTTCTCCTCCACCTTATGTCTCGAGGGCTGTAAGACTACTCAGCCCAAAGTCACAAGAAGTGTATTGTATACATGCACATGGGAAGAAAAGAAACATGAAACAAGAGGTGAAACAAGAAAAAAGGATTTTAATCACAAGACATTTCACACTTAGCCATTAAGCCACAGTAAGTTAAACAGCCGTGTGTGTGCAAAAGGCCATAAAACTGGTCTATCGCTCCCTGCAGTACCTCTTTATTCAGCTAACAATTTTTACTGCTCTGTGCCATCTTAAAGCCCTCTGCTTCTCAAGCCTGCTGTGCCAAGTCTGTCTGCCGTACACTGTGGAATTAGCCACGGCTAGCTCTTTGGCCAAGAGGAAAAAGGAAAATAGGCCCTCATTGCCAAAAAATACTTTAGAAGGAGAGGGGATAATAGAAATAAACAAGGAGACAGACAGGCGAAGGAGATTTTCCATTTATGTCCCAGCATCTGTTTCATAATAGCCCCAATTAACAGATTAATTGGACTCACATTCCTCAGTTATCCCTCCTCCCTGCTATCCTTCCCTCTTATACTCACAAGGAGAAAAAAAAAAATATCAGAGAGCATCATGTTGCCAGTGACTGTCTCTTCTGGACCAGAACTGATTTGGATCCTCTTCCAACTGTTTCAGGTGTGTAGACATGCAGACGTGGCACAGTTCAGATGACAAACCACCCTGACAGAAAAATAATTTGTCCAACTGAGATTCAGAGGCCTCAGTTCTGACTTTCTATCAGTAATAAATCATACAACAAAGAAGCTGCCACACTCTATCAGTCTTTCTTTCTCTTATATCTGAGATCTAAAAGGTCGTTGCAATGGCTTTGCTGATAAGGAATCAACAATGATAACTACCACAACAACAAAAAGACTTTTAAATTCATAAACATGGGTTTCTTAAGGGTCTCTGTGGATGCTTACTGGATGGATCACAACACACACTACGTTACTCACTACATTATTCTTTTTTTCGCTTCATCTTTATCCTTCGTGTTCTGGTTTTGCATCATGAAATTAATGACCTGCTATTTGACTGAAGGGAGGTTATTTTTTGTGGTGCGCATGTATGTCACAGTGTGTCTGTACACGAGTGCGTGCGCAATTGCTCATTTACATATATGTCTTTGGTTGTCTATGCTTGTGCATGTGCGTGTACAGACGTACGTGCGTGCGTGTTTTGTGCTAACGAGAGCCTGTGCTCCAAGGATTGCGGTGGCCTGACGATCCCAGGGTTGAGCTCTTTTTGCCCTTTCTGACACAAGGCACTTTGCTATAAATTATTGACACTCCGTACCTAATTTACCAGTTCCCTCCTATCCATCTCACCCTGCTCCCCACACTCAACCCCTCAACCACATCAAAACACAAACACTTAAAAGGAAAATCAACCTGTGTTTCATTCCACAGAGCCATGTGTGAGAGAGAGAAACAGCAAGCAAAAGGTCTGCTGATTGAAGCCTCACGCATTGCTCCCATCTTGTTACTCTCCTTACTATCGGAGGACCTGACTCCAAGCATCTAACACAGAAAGCTTACAACACACATACTCCCAACAAATTAATTTTACTTTTCTCATTTGTATCAGCTTCCATCAACCTCTTCCTATCCCCCCCCCCATCTCTCTTCACTGTGAAGACGAGGGGAACTGTGCTATCTGGCTGTGAGTCAAAATAATATTATTTCATTTGTTATCGGATTAAATGGCTTCTTTTCAAGAGTCGCTCTTACTCCTAAAAAGTAGGAAGCAATGGGATCTCTGTACCATCTCTCTCTTGCTGTATATTCCACACTGCAATTGGGGCGTTCTTTGTCCTGGTTTATATTGCTCTTTGTCTTTCTCTTCTTTGTTTTGTTATGTCTTGTCTCAGGCCATTTTCAGACACTCGCAGTCTAACCTTCTCCTTTCAGACAGACTCACACAATTAGGATCCTAAATACAACAAAAGCCCAACACAATGGCATGAGAGAGAGAGAGAGGCATTTTGGACAGTGTAAGAAAATGGAGCAGGCCTTCATTCTTCTAGTGACTCTTGCCTGTCCTCTAAATGAATAAGAGGCATGGCTAAACATGCTGCATAATTTGTACTTTTAATGGCAGAGCTTTCTATTCCTGTGACATGAGTTAATCAATAACCAGGCCTGTCGCAGTCTAAGCCCAGACTCGGCTGGTGTTTTATTAATTTTGAACTGGCACACTAACTAGGCATCTCCTAGCAAGAGGCATTTCGCATGGGATAATAGGCACTCTGGATTGATAGGTTCATTCCATGTATGCTCAAACCCTCATCTCTCTCTTTTTCCCCTATCTATCTCTCTACCCCCTTTATCTCTCTCTATATCCCTTTTCCTTCCCTCTTTCTGTCAAAGGGTGATTTAGGGAGGACTCTTGGACATCCATGTGTGTGTCAGCTGGGGGAGAGGGGAGGGATAGATAAATAAGAGGGGAAGAAGGGATAAATAAATAAGTGGAAAGAAAGAATAGGACTTACATTATTGAGTCCTTGCTTAGATAACAGAGCGCTGTGACCTATGGGTATCCACTTTATCGCTGTCTCTTAGTTGGACCAGAAATACACTCACACTCATTTCTGCAAATCAGGGTTCAAGCCCGATTACAATCCACCTGAATATTCACACTGGAAGGAAAATATGGAATAAAATGTACTGCACATTGAGAAACACGCACGCCAGCTCATATACAAATAAAATATGTGCAGAGCCATTAGCCAACAAGACAGTCTGATCCGTCACCCTTCAATATTGATTAATTCACTCATGCACGTGCCCAGAATGACATCACTTAAAACGGCAAATTACAAACAGGAAGATGCACCAAACAGCCAAATGTGAAACTCAGGGGAATTAAACAATAGCAAAACAAACTGAAGATATTAGGAAAAAAGTTACGTATGAGTAGATATCTCAACTGGAATACTTTGGTGATGTAAAATGTTTTAAGTTCGATGATCCACTTTATCAGATGGTCTCAGTGTGGGTGTGTGTGCATGTCTCTGTGTGTGTGCATGTGTGGGAGATGGATCAAAGAAATATGACTCAACACACTACCTACTGAAAAAACTATGGAAGAAAATCTTAATGGATTTACGACATCTCTCATTGCAGTTATGACCTAATTTAATACTAAATTTTGTATCTACTCAGCTCAGTTTAAGCTGGTCTGGATAGTGTCTCTTAAAAAGTGACTAAACCAATAATAATGCTGATTGCTGGAGTTACTAATAATGCTGATTTGTAATAATTGACTAGTCCGCAAGAAACAATCTCATGATATCACGTTTTCACAGCTGAAACTTATACATAGATTCACAATATTAAACTGCAGGAGGCACGGATGCTGTATATTGTTTACTCACTTTACATACACAAAGCAGCTAAGAAGTAAACAACAGTAGCAAGACACAATAGCTTTTCCTGATGTACAACATGAGGATGCCCTTCATTAAAGTCAGAGGGCATGGCAGCATTTTGGCTTCCGAAAGACTGAAAACGAAATGGCGGAAATTAATACTGACAAGAAAAAAACTGTGTGCAAATATTGCAAGAATGTACTTACCTACATGAAATTGCTTAGAGAACATGCTGCAGCATGTTAGACAACCAACAGTGATGAGCTTTGTGGGTTTAATGAGCTTCATGAGCTTTGTGAGACCAACAAAAACTACTAAAAGGCCAAACCACATTGACAAGCAGATTTGCAGCCTAGCATGCAGAAACAAATCCAAGAGCCACGGAGATCATTAGGTGAATTGGAATTTATGGCAGCCTTACTTTGTTTTGGAGAGATTTCTTTTATTTGTATTATTTATTAATTTATTTATCTAATTTTCGCATTTATGAAAAAAGGAAATATTCACAGTTTTTTCAGTTTGTAAAGTTTCTAACCTCCTTAAACCCCTACATAAATGTAATTTAAAAAAGATAAGTGAAATTAAAGTATTTTGTCCTTTTTGTCTGAGAAATAATAAAAGGACACCTTTTCCATATCTGATTTGTCTTAAATACCTCTTTGCAAATGATAATTTAAATTGTAATCATGAGCAACGAGTCGCAAATTGAATCAAATTAAGAATTAAGGCATTGGATATATTCTTATAATTAACAGAAACCACAACATTCCTCCACAAGCAAGCTCTTGGTGGTGAGGAATACTGAAAAGACAGAAACGCCTGAGCAGACCCTGGCTCTAGGAGAGGGACAGACACACACAAAGACAGCATTATAATCATCAAAATCGCTGTGTTTTTTTTTTTGTTTGTTTGATTGTCTGTTGTTGTTGTTTTTTTTTAATAGGCATGCATGTCATCTTTGAAATTGAAAATTAGTCGGTAGATAACTCCAACCCTATGTCATATACAAAACAACATTCATTGCTCTTATCACTTGACATGGCCTTGAAGATCATCACATTCACAATTTGCGCAAAATGTCCCCACCGTGTTGTTGACACTGTTTTTATCTCTCCACAAATATAGCGTGAGACTACTCAAGATGAGGGTGGAAAGTTCCAACATCATCATGTTTGGTCAGTTTAGATCACCCTTCCCTGTGTATCTATGCTTGAAAGTGCTTAGAGGACTAAACATTTAGCTCCTGACATGAGCATGCCTGTGACTCATCTTCTTGATGGGTCCAGGGACAGAGGGAAAGACAGATGGAAGGAAAACAGCAAGTTGGGCAGATGGGGAGGAGGTGCAACAGATACTTGAGATGAGTCAATATTGTTGACAGCCTCCTTATTCTTTGTCCTCATTCCATCATGACCAAACAGCTCATAATACTGGCATTACACAATAATCACGCATAAATACCATAGTCAATAACAAGCTCTTACCTTGGCACACAGATTACAGGAGACAATATTTTGGGTTCCTGTCTAAATACAGGTTGTATTCTGCTGCTCTCTGCTGCTCTGTTATATCTGAGCTGCACAAAGATTGACATTACGAAAGTGCTTTAGTTCACTGTCCAAGAATTCGTATCATTCCCCTGCCCCCTATGAGATATTTGTAACCTTTGTGTTCTGGTTTGCAGCACACAAACACCCACAAACCTGCCAATGCATAAAACGGACACACAATGGAAGTGAGTCTGGTTGTTCTGCACTAGTGTGAGTCACATTCCGCTTGTTCTCTCCAGACTGCTCTCTCTGTGGGAGAAAATGTCTTGGGTTTGACCATTCCATTGCTCTTTTAATTAGGAAAAAGTCCAGTTTTGTGTTGTTGAAACAGAACAGTGCATTCTCGTCCTTCCCTTGCATACACACAACCCCCATTGCAAATTACACGAAACACGTTTATCTCAACTGATTTCTAGCCATGCAGAATGTTTTGGTTTTATTTTCAGATTTTCTGCTATCATTTCCTAGGATTTCTGCCTGCTTCCTTAGAAGTGACGTCAAATGTTCTTTTGGTTTGTTTTTTTCATTTCAGACTACTGGACAAAACTATCATTATTACATCAACTGATACCACAAATACTCACTTTGAGACATGGGGATAACCAAGACAAACAGGGACACTGAACTGTATTAAATGTTCAAAACAAATTTTGTTCATCAATTTTTGGTTTCAGTCATTTATCAAACAAAATTACCATGCATTCATACCTAAAATGAAAAGATTAGCTGTTATTTTCTGTTTATTGTCATGGTAAATTGAATATTGTCAGTGAAACAACAGTTTAAAGGGGTCAACTTGGGCACTGTAATGGTTATCTTCACTTGCAGCTATTTCAAAGTTGATGAAGGAACAAAGATAATCTTAAATTGCAGCATTTTGAGCGTCACAAATTACCACCTTTGTGTTGGCATTGAGGCAAAAAACCCAGAGAGACAGCCTTTTAAAGTAATGAGTAAAATATTTAGATTGGAAGAGTGTTTCCATTTTCATATCCATTGTAAGTATATGTTTCACCCTTCCACTGACCCATGGTTCGGTTTGCACCTTTGTGTTTTCTGGATGCCAGAACCTTTGATGCATATGAACCCCGCTGTTACAACTCAACTCCCTAACACATCTCCCAGTTGTCCATGTGATCATTTAAACCTCTCCTGGTTTCAATTCAACTATGGCACCCCTCATGTCCACACTTTCTTCTTCCATCCTTTTCCGGCCAACGTGATTGATCTGTCTGATCTAACCAACCCTTTCAGTCTCCATCCAATTCTCTCCCACCATCAATATTTCATAAACACATAGTGACAACTTTATTTGAATGGTGTCTAAAGCAGGGATGCAGAGAAGGATAGGATGATTGGGGTGGTGGTGGGCTGGTGAGCGACGTACTAGTGAGCAGCTTTACCCCATACATTATTCACACGTTTCCCAGCCTGCTGGTGGAAGAGAATGGGCCTAGGAGAGATAGTGTGCGGGGGTTGGGAAAGAGGAGGGGGGGGCATTGTGTTTGAACTGCTTGCATGTTTATCAGAATGTGGTAGCAAAAGAGAGGGCTACAGAGAGAGGAGGTGGCCACTTGGAGAAATTTATCATAGTCATAGCTTTCTAAGGCATCCATTTTCCTTAACACGGTTGGTTATACATTTCAGCGCTGGACACACTGGTGCACACAGCACACATGGACACAGATGCACAGAACCTGAGATTTACACTTATCTTCAGTATTCTGTGATCAAATGTAGTCCACTGGTCAGTCGTCAAAGACACAGTTTTCCGCACTATAACTCCTATGACCTTTCGCAGACTTGAATGTCTGCACATATGACTAAAAAAAATTAATTATATATAGGTAAGTAAGACTGACCGTGTTTAATTAGTATGTTTTTGCAATAGGAATGGTGGACAATATTTGTACGTAGAGAAAAAAAACTGAGGAGGAGAGAGACCAAAATACAACAAAAGTTTACTGTTCTCTGTTCACTTGTTTCTATGTAAACAGCCCCTAAGTTGATTCAGTCAGCCCACTGTCTACTGCATCGTAGATGGTGGGCTGACTGTATCAATGACACATTTTCACAAGCACTAAGCTGTCTTCAATCTTGAGTTAATGTCAAGGGAGATGAGGGGAAAATGCATGGGGTTTGCCAAAGTGCTTCATAATCCATCGAACAGTGCTCAAGATATGGAAAGTGAACAGTTTTCATCATATGGGGCCCATTAAAGCCTAAATACAAAATTTTATGTCAATTCCTCCTATGTTCATTGGTGATTTTGAGCCAATTGGTGCTTTGATTACAGACATTGCCATTTTCAGAGCCACACTGCTAGCTTGGCTAATATTAACCATCACCTAAAAAAACTTTTCCTCCAAAAGATTTTAACCAATGTGGACTAACCAACAACATTACTGTCAATAAATCCAATTAAATCAAATAACATTTTATTTGTACAGCCCAAAATCACAAATTACAATTTGTCTCAGATGTCTTTTACAAACTGATGCAACACCCTCTGCACTTAGACCTTTGAACCAGTTGGGGAAAAAACTAAGTTCAGTACAGTTCTGTGAATGCAAATGTTGGTTGTTTGCTGTAATAATCAAGTAATAGTTTTGAGAAATACATCAATTCGTTTTCTGGCAGAGAGAGAGAGAGACGTAATGAGCTCTTCACCATTATTTTATCTTGTACGCAAAGTGAACCACCAGTACACCCTGTGGTTCACTTACCATACATACTGTGTATATATAAAAGAAGAGATGTCAGTTTACTATATTGAACAAAAACACCAGTGTCTGAGGTCTCATAAAGGTTAGTTAATACTGTACACTGATAAAGGCAAAACAAAGGTGTGGTGTCATCAAAATAAGGGTAATATTAAGTCTTAAACTAATGAATCAAAGTGATGGTGAGTGAATGTTAGTGAACTATGGGAACGTTTCAGTCATGTAATGTCACGCAGACTTCCCTGACCCTTACACTTGTAGAAAACACAAGTTATTCTAACATAAGAAATAATCCCTGGTGGTCTGGCAATTTAAATGACATGTAAACTGTGTGCCGCAAATACACACCGCTTTAGATCATCAAACTACGTGTTTTACAGAAGTCAATACTTACAAGGTATAAATAAAAAGCTTTTATATAACTTATCTTATATAACTTTAAGCAGCAGCATTATTGTTGTTACAGGTTTAAGGTATTAAGTTTCTGGGACAAGTTCATGGAATAGTTAGTTCATTGAATAATTACTGAAATTCATGTCATGGACAAAATGCCTGCAGTTATATATATGCTTTAAACGTGACAGAAAATGATAGGGTTTTTTGTTGGGGTTTTTTTGAGGAAACTGGGTCTGGATCATCTAGACAGCATCAAATCTGTACACAAGTCCAACAATAGAAGATTAAACAAATTCAGAGAACTTGCACCTAAAAACTAGATTTCTATGAAATCATTTCAAACTGCTGTTACTTCATTGACAATAGTTATAGAGTAAACAGAATAAATGCTGCAAAACTTGAAAAGGGGCTCCGTGCAACATTTTTGTCCTGACAAAGAATGCAAATCCAACCATGTGATCTGAGTACAAGTAAGGTAAGTGAGATGTTCAGCTCAACCACTACTAGAAGAACATAGAATTTACAATTTTTTTTATAATACTTTTTTATAATATTTTACCATCATAGCTCTAGAAAATATTTTTATCTGCTCATCAACTAATATATTTCTAGGTATTTTCTATGAAAGGGAACATTTGAGAACAATAAGTGTACTTGTTTTCCTCAGGTCAAGTATCATCTCCTTAAAGTTTCCAACAGTTATTTAATTTCAACATGAAATACTAGGTCCCTTAAATTATATCAAGTGTAGTTTATTGAATGAATTTTTTTTTTTTACTTTAACAGCGGGTCACATAAGGGACTAAATAAAAATATTATTCAGTGGCCACATGCCCAAACTATTACATACATCAACTCATGTAACTGACAGAAAGAATGAAAAGGAAAAAAGAAAACAAGAAATAGTATAGTGTAAGAAATAGACAAAGAAAAGAGGCAGCCTATGTGTTTTAGTGTAATTAGAGCACAAGAAAACAACCACTGTGCTGGGAAATTAACTAAACACCCACACACACGCGCGCGCGCACACAGACACACGCACACACACACGCACACACGCAAATCAAACAGTAGGTGGACCAATGAGGAAAGACCGCCCTCTACTGACAGACCAGAAAAGGTCAAAAGCACAATGCAGAATGTCTTCTGTCTTCAACATGTCTTCTGTATATCACAAACAAATATCATGATTTTTTTTTTTCATATTACTCTGTAGAGAAAATTACAGTGACAAAAATGTCTAATCATTCATGATTTTATTGTATTTCTTGGCTCTGGACAGCAGATAGAAGGAAGTGTTCAAGTGATCAAAAATTGATCTCCAAAGGTCAGTATTTTCACAATTCTAATTACTTGCTAAGGTAAAATTTTTTGTTTTTATTTCATATTTAAATATTTGTGGCAAATATTACAAAATTTCAAAGTTATGGGTTTATTTCACCAAGTCACAGTTGTTTTGGCAACCAATAATGATAAATACATCTGAGTTCATGTATAATAATCATTTTTAATGTGGCTACATTACACACTGTGTCTCATATTTTCTATTGTCAAATTATCTCATTGTGGAACATGGGAGGGACGGTGGCACAGTGGCACAGGCTGTCAACTGTTTACAGTAAAATTGTGACTGGGGATGGATGTGTGTTCTTCCTGGAAATATTGCTGTATCTCTTCACACGTTTACCTGTGATGTTGATGGTGTGATGGTTTGACCACTCAGGTGCCAGGGGGCGCTGGAAGTCTTTTGGAGGAGACAAAAACATAAAGGAGTTCCTTTATGTTAGAGTAGGGTCTTTAGAAGAAAGGCAAACTAAGACCAGGGAGGTAAAGTGGTGTGCAGAAGAGAAACAAACCTTAGCTTATACTGACATGTGGGTTTTTAACATTAGGATGTATGTGAATGTGAGCTTATCTCTGCATCTCTTTTTTTTCCTTTTTTATATTTACATTTCCTGCCCTATTGGGGATATTGCCATCACTGGTTAAGTGCATAGATTCAAAACCAGGGCCCTGATGTGTTTGTAAAATTGTGTGTGCATGTGTGTGTCAGTAGGCATGCATGCACGTGTCATGTTTAAACAAGTGTGCGTGTGCAAATCGATATGAGGCGTCATCACGGGTTCTCTGCTCTTCTGAGAAGATCACACTTTGTGCTCGATTCCAACCCCCTGCCAGGGACAAGAACCGCTGATAGCGCTGTATTGTTATTTCTTCATGTTTGTCAAATGGGGTGTCTAGATACAAATGCACGCACACACACACAGATGTTGTCAGCACTTCCCATCTTTTCAGACACTTCTCACTCCCAAGTGAGACAGAGTTTGTCAACTTGGTGCAGACAACGCTGTTTCACAGTCCCATCTCAAATGATAGACTTAATTAATTTCTTAAATTGATTCTACACTCTGTTAAATCCTCTAAAAAACTAAAAAAAAAAAAAAGATTTATGTATTTGATATTTATTATTCTGATTTAAATGTTCACTTCAACATGTATCCAGTTTCTAATAAATACAAAGATTGCTTATTTCTTTTTTTTTTTTTTTTTTTTTTTTTTACAGATGTGTTTGTGTTGTATGAAACTGTTAAATTAATTAGCTAGTGACTTTTTTTCCTGTTCTAAATTGTCATATTATATCAGCCTTTGATTAGCCTCTATTGGTTAACCTCTACTTTGGATCTCGACAGGAGCTCTATTAGTACGAGCTTTTCAGACACACACACTCACAAGGCGGAGGACTGTCGTCAGTCCACCTGCGTTCAGACTGCCCCTTTTCCTCCTGCCTGCCGCAGGATGGCCCACCGCTTTTTTCTCAGTCTGCAAATAGTTGCCTTTTCCAGCTCAGCAGCTGAGAAAGTGCCAGTCCCACAGTTTAAAGGCCTCACTGGCCCTGCCAGCATGATAGATAGTTCAGAAATGAGGACACGTGTTTTTAAAGGAGGAGAGAAGATGGGGAAGAGAGGGAGAGAGAGAAAAAAGGACAATAGCAGCAGCTGTCAGACAACACCGAGCCCAAGCTTCCATGACCGGGCTCTTAACAGAGAGAGAGAAATGAGAGAGGGATTTCTGAGGGGTGAAGCCTAAGCTGACAGGTACAAAGAGGGGATAGATCAAATGGATGAGGAGATGCAAACACAAACTGCTTGGCAGATGAAGACATAAGATTAAAGAGGGTGTATGACAGAGAGGGGTCTCTGCAGCCAGCACTTCTGCACGCACACGGCAGCCTGATTGCTGGAGTTTGAAACTGATTAAGATTTAGAAGCAGTTGAGAAATACCTAGTAGCATTTGTTTGGTCTGATTAAGGATTAATGTAATCTTACAAAAACTTACAGTTTACTGATTACATTTATTGATGTTTAATTCTTTTTTGTTGGGGGGGGTTCCAAAGAATCACAACACATATGTTATTCAAATGCTACATTTAATATAAAATGTCACACAATGTCACCACTCAAATAACAGTTTGCTTTCACAGTAGTATCATCAGTATTATTGGGAAGCTGCTGCTGAAGTGTCAAGTTGCCTTCTAATGTTCACCACACCTCTGACACCTTCAACCCCTCCAAGCCCTCACACAACACACACATATTCAACAAGTGGGACCACACTCAAACCTGCCACATGGAGTCATGTATATTAACAGACACACTGTTCTAAGATTATAAATACACGTTTGCAAAAAATAAACTCTTCACCCTCTATCACATCCTTGCACTGTACCCCTCTCTTTGTTTTTCCACTCGCTCGGTGAACAGTGTAATCATAGTCAAATGGATTATAACTCAGGCCAGTAAACTGGGCTCCATTTTGTGAATAAATATATGTCTTCTTCCCCAGCACTCTCGGAGGGACCCTGCCTAACACTTATTAAACACATCTTAAGAATATCTCCATTCCTCAATGCCATCTCATGCTTCAATCCTGCTGTCTCTCTCTCTGTGTGTGTGTGTGTGTGTGTGTGTGCGTGCGTGTGTGTGTGCGTGCATGTGTGTGTGTGTTTGTGTGTGTGTGTTTGTGTTTGTGTGTGTGTACCGACAGCCCCAAGAGAACTGCTGTTGGCTCGGAGAGTGGCTGATGTGGGATGATTAATACTGGTGTGACGACAGAATCATGCCAGGAAGGAAGGGTCACTCATTACCCATCTGACTGGCCGTCTCCAGCCCAAACATATAACAGAAGAAACACACACAGACACACACACATTTGGCTGCTGCATTAAGAAGCTTCTGTAAACCATCCTCTGTCTAACTTCACAGTCCCCTTTTCCTGCTTTTGTTAACTTAGTCCATACTCTCGTCCCCTCCTTTTCCTGTTTGTCTTTTGTCTGCCACTTGGAGTTTAGACTGACGAAATATATCCTAGGACTCTTGTTAAGTTTAGGTGAAAGTGCTAGGTGTATAAAATGAATTCACTATCTCCGGCTCATCTTTATGGCCAGTGTGGAGGATGCATGGACAGAGAGAAGCTGGGATGTGGTGAAGACAGGAGAGGGGTCAAATACTGCAATCTCTGCCCAATTGATTTCCAATGGCGTGATGGAGAGAATAAGTGTTACTCCGTCCGTTCACTCAACATGGCAGGGAATCCTCCTCTAAGAAAGAGAAGAGGAGAGAGAGAAAGAGTGATTCTTTCTTCAAGTCCATTCACTCTTTAATCTGGGGTGTTCATTTAACTTCATTCATTTGTTTATTTTAGCATTCATTCATTTATTCGAGGCGCAGCTCATGAACTGTGGCAAACATAATAGGCCCTAACTGGACTGTAATATATTTTTAACTAAAATATTCAGATGCACCTTTTACTTCAGGAGGGCAAACTGTGTACAAAAGAGCCTAAAACTTTAACTGTAAGCGGTTGTCCTAAATTGTCATTTAATTTCATTTTCTTAAGTCTGTTCTTAGGTTGAAATAATGACACCAGTTTCCCATGCTTCAGAATATTTTTTTCTATGCATTTGTGTTAACATCGTGATACCAGACTGAACTAAACGTATCACTGCACATTTAAGAAAATTACACTTCTATTCTAGAAAAATGGAAAATTATATCACCCCATTGGCATTGGCAAATTGTGATTTTAGGATTTAAATGACTATGGGACTTTAATGACTATGGAAGGAGGATTTTTTATTTGCTCTGAGATAAGTGGAGGAATATTTGGAGAATGGAGGGGAGGCACTATCTAGGCATGCGCATGGTTTCTCTGAGGTTTTATAGAAGGTATTGGATGGATACTTGGATCATAAAAAGAGAGAATGTAAGCTGGTCTCAGACATGGTCTTGGTCAAGGCTCCTAGTGAGGAGACAATAAAAACTACAACCCACATCTCACGACTCCTCTCTTACCTTCTCTGTTCTTTTATCATATCGTCACTCTTGTCTTCTGTTCAACTTTCTCCAATTGTCATTTTCTTTCCCCCATCTTCTTTCTTAAAGGCCAGACTGTGGTCTCTCAATGGAACCAGTGGAAAACAGTTTGGAAACCCAAACCTCAGAGAAATTATTTGATTACAACCTCCCATTATGTGCTGGTTTGGAGGCATTAGAAGCGCGTTGAGAAGCAGTGATTTCCATTTTATGTTTGAGTTGTAATACAATATTTACTGTGGTTTCTTTCAAAGAACAGCACACAACAGTTGCTTGAGTTCTTTTTTTTTGGGTTGTTTTGACATATTTAATTTGACATTATCTACATAGCAATACAGACATAACTGAACTGGTGACAGAAAAAAGGAAAAGAGCCGAGCCACTGTTCCACAAAAATGGAAAACTTGTGTAATTATTTATCTAACTGTCTAAATTCTCCCACTCACCAAACCAAGCGTTACTCTGATCCTATGGGGAAAGTATGAGTTAGTCGGCAGCAGTTGAGTAATTAGTCAAATGTCATGGAATTACAACCTAGCAAAACAACAGGAGAAAGACAAGGACCAATTAAGAGTACCTTGTCTCTCACTGGCAATTAAAAAACAACAAAGCTCGGCAAGTTTTCTTTCCAAATCCCTCAGTCTCTTTGCCGTCCCCCTTCAAACTAAGCCCAATTTATCCTTTTCACTCATCTCTAGAAGTGCATGTTCCATCATCTTTATGTCAATAAAAGGTTATGAAAATCCCAATGCCATAGCAGAGGAGAGCATGTGAGAGACAAAAGGACTTGAGATGAGGGGAGTGGGATGACATAGTTCATCTGCTCATGGGGGGGATTTATAGGACGTTGTGTTTCTACATTCACATATATAGAAAAAGCAAAAAACACATGTTCGTGTATATAAGTACATGTGTGGATGCATGTTGTGAGCGTCTTTGTGTGTGTGTGTGATTGGGCTGTTTGGCAGGCAGAAGGCTGAGTGCAGCCTGTCACAGCCCAGCCCTGATTACTCTGCACCATTCATCAAAGTGTCACCTCTCTGACAGCCGCTAATAAATATACTGCCACAGACCCCCTTTCGCACCTGGCAGCGCACCACGCTCACAAACATACACATGCACACACATACGCACACACTATACCCCCCTCACCCCATTTACACAAACAACTGCCACCCCCAGCACCCTTACATAGCACCAAACACAGCTCAAACAGCAACACATCCTCAAACTCATTTGCTAATTGCTGTACTTCCCATCACTTCTTTTTCTGTCTTCTTCAACGTCAACGAGGCAAGAGCATTTCACTGGATTTAATGAAATATATATATATATAATTAATGGAGAAAATGCTGCACGACTGTCTTCTATGTCTTTTCTCCAGTACTTTTTTACCATTATTTTGAGATATCTTCCCCATTTATAATGGTTAGTGCGCAAAAAAACAAGGAAAAGAAATACCTACAAAACCTTATACGAAGTTAACGACTTAAAGTTACGACTTAATGGACTGGTTAATTGTATCTAACTATATTATTTCTTATTCCTAGCTAGCAAAGGTATTGCAGTGCAAACAATTGATACAGTTTTAGTGTATACATATAATTGCAATTTTAAATAGCTAACAAAAAAGCAGAGATCTTTACCTCAAAAATGTGCATTTACATGTAACTGCTGGTTTGCCTTTCCTTATTTTCCTTCATTTCTAGTCAATGAGGAACACACACCCATGTCTTCATCCCTTGTGTGTTTTTGTATGATTAGGCAGCGACTGCTGTAATGATTTCCTCTCTTACTGTAGGAGGACCCGCTAATCTCCGACTCCAGTCCCGGCTCTGGCAGATGCTCCCCGGCTCCCCCTGTTGGGAGACAGATGAAGCTTGTGACTCATCAGGGCCACGTGTGAGTGTGTGTGTAATGCGTGGGTCTATGGCGGTCTGGTGGCGGAAGCTCAGTTTTTGGTATATCCTGCACTGGAAGGTGTCCTTGCCAAGCTGTGCATGTGTGTATGGACATAAGGCTTTGGGCATGCTGTGCTGGCAGATGGATTTACTGCATTGCCGGGCCACCCTGGCTAAAAGGGGGAGGACAAAGAGAAGGTGGGAAAGGAGGGGGAGATGGGAGGTGAGTCAAGCATAGTGATGGGTGAGGATGGCTGTAAAACTATGACAGGAGTGTAAGCACTTGGTGAGGAGAGGGTTAAATGCACAAGTTATTACAAAGGAGACAGGGTTGATGAGGCGGTGAATGAATGTACGAGGAGGATGAGTAGAGGTGAGGGAAGCAGTCGTGCCAAGTAACATCAACTTTTCACACTGTTGCCCAATTCATCCTCCAACACACTAGTATTACTGAAGTATTATTGAGTTGTTTTTTATTTATAAAAACTTTTTTATAATACTGCCCAAATCATTCCATTATATAAAGTTTTGCTCCTCAAAGAGCAACTCAGTGGTGGTCAGTGTTGCCAGCTGCACTTCAGCTGTGTGTGCTATGTGTATGTATGCATGTGTGTGGTGCACGCTGTATGCCTGCTGGGCAACAGGGCTGGGCCAGGTGTGGAGTGGGAACAGTGGAAAGATTTGGGAACAGTGGGCCTGTTAATTAGAGAGGAGTGATTAATGGGACATCAGTGAAGGAGCACTGTGTGTTTGGGAGATAAGATGAAGGGAGGTGGGTGGGGTTGAGGGGAGGAGGCAAGTAGGGGTGGAAAGGGAGGAAGTAACCAGGGGGGTATGTGATCATGTAAAAATAAAAAATATTTTAAAAATGTCCACATCGGCCAAAAGCCTGTTGGCTTTTTCAAATTCACAAACCATGCTGCGTCGTATACGCCTGTTCCCTTTGGTTTCATGCGTCTGGTGACGTCTGATGTGGGATCCTGTGTGTAACTGAGTTATAAGATGTAACGTTGTGACAAACACTTCTCAGGGGATGCGGTGTGTCAACACCAATCATTTGGCAGATGCGCTGTGAGCAAATTGGCAGTGTATTTCCCGCAGCCATGCCACATACCATTATCAGGATTGAGACTAATGTGCCATCTCCCATATGAGGAGCAATTAATTTAAACCGAATCAAACTGCAAGAGAACAGGGTGAGAAGTGGACAAAGCAAAGAAGATTGAATGACTGAGGGAAAAAGAAGAAGAAAAAATGCTGAGCTTAGTTTTGCTTTCAGAGTAACTATAATTTATATAATTTAATCTTTTTTGGAACTTGGACAAACTTTGTACAACCCTTACAGCGTAGATGATGAATAACCAATGTCAGGACACAGAACAGTTAAAAGTCAGAGGAAATTGACTTGAGGGGCCTTCCTGTGATGCAGCCAAAAATGTATAAATGTAATTTGGCAGAGATTTAACACTGTTATAATTTTGTGTTTTTAATCTGTATTTCTGCAAAAATGACACTGAAAAGGAATCATGAATGTGACGCTTCCCCGTTCTCACCTCAAACCAGTCCTAAGGCATTGTAGTGGAGAGCCTACACAGCCAGACGCCAAGCCATTGTTTCACTTCTGATTGCTCTGCCGCCTGTGCGATTAAGGAAAAAGACTAAAAGGCAATTTTTCACTATGATAGACAGAAGCAGAGAGAAAAGTAGAGATGGTCTGAGTTTAATCACCCAGAGATGGACCTTGAGGAAGGAACAGCAGCGACAGTAGAAAACCATGGGTTCCTGAGATTAATTGTGTGGCCAGATGACCTTTTAGATAAAATAATAAAAGTAGTATTGTAATAAGAAAGGCCACATGAACAACAGGACAGAGTTGACACGTCGATGGAGAGTATTCAACATGTCTCTTTCGCTCTCTCATTCACATATGCTGTAAAGATCAGTCATTTAACCAGTGAGACAATTTTAACCCATAATAGGGCAGTTTGTAAGTAAATGAATTGACTGAAAGCATAAAAGAAAAAAAAAATAAAGCATATTCAAAAAATCTGAAACAGAGGACAATGAGAACAAAGGATGACTTCTTAAGAGGAAACAAAACAGAGCGAAAACAACTGTTGTGAAAGTTCTTGTAATTCAGCATCTCCCACACAGAATTCTGCTTCTGAGGCGATGTTTCATAATAAATAATGAAAAAAGACAATTTCAGATAACTTGGCAGTTTTCTTCATAGAGGTTTTTTTGGTGTTTTTTGTTGCCTCTGGTCAGTGTTTTTACTGCATTTTACTACACGATTTAACAGAGGTATTGTTCGTTTACTTTTCCAAACCGTTATTAAAATGTACTGGTGGTTTTCCACTGTCTGATGCTCACGACAAAGCTTTCAGAGACACGTTTATTTATAGAAGGGAACTCCTATGGCCGTCCTGTTAATGCAATATCGATAGAATAAAACGCTATCCTAACCGGAATAGTGTTAGAAAGAACCTTTCGAAAGTCCAGTTGACATTTTTTGCATGAGTGTTTGCATTGGTTTGAGTGGCCAACATTGTAAGGCTGTTGTTGATGCATGTGCTGCTATGAGCTTCATGGCTTTTGGTCTTTTGTAAGATGTTGAAAACTGATGTCTTCATAAAGAGCCATGGGCAGGTTCAGGTTTTGTTGTTTTGTCTCTGAAGAGCCAGATCAGAGGAACAGATCTCAGTCGCTTATTACATCTCACTAACATGTTCACGGAAGTATTTAGTTAGGTCCACATGCGGCCGGTTTAAATTGAAAAAGAAATGTCTGTTTTTTTTGTTTGGTTTTTTTTCATGTGCCATCTGCTGTTGTTTCTGATATATAAAATAATAAGAGAACTTGTCTGGCTACAGTGGTGGCTAGCAGCAGCTACTGTGTGGTGACAGCCCGGCTACTGAAATCAAACACTATGCAGTGTGAGTAAGCGTTTAGCAACCAAAGTGGTTAGCATGCTCTGTGAAAGAATAACAAATCAGTTTTGGATTTGGAGTATTGTGGCATCCCTACAGTACTTATGGTCTACAATATTTAATCAATGATTAAATGTTTGGTTTATCTGGCCTTTATATATCAGATCTTTGCTTTTTGACTAGTTAATGTCAAAAAACAAAGTTATATGAGTTACATTGATCAGTTAATCAACTAATCAGTTGTGAGCACTCCATTCATTGTGCAAATGCATGTAACAAGCATGCAAAATGTTGTTTTAATGCAATGAGAAAAATAACACTACATTTTAACTTATTAGTTCCATTTTGATCAGTTTACTCAGTTGCCTTTCAAATGGACATGTGATTGATTACAGGCTTAAAGATCAGTATGTGCTCTGTGCGGTATCATCATTACCAAATATGCTTGAAATCATCTCAGTTGAATATACATTCATATCTTTTATCAACAACTGACACCAACATCTTCCCTCTCTGTGCTGTCCTGGCAACTTAACTAAAAAAAGAGATTTATCAGCTTGTTATGTCAGCCTCTGCTACCCCATTGTTTTATATTTTGAGCTTGTATGTGTGTGTGTGTGTGTGTGTGTGTGTGTGTGTGTGTGTGTGTGTGTGTGCGTGTGTGTGCGCGTGTGTGTGTGTGTGTGCGTGTGTGTAGTGTGTGCGCGTGTGTGTGTGTGCGCATTCACTCAGGTACTTGTTCAAATCAGCATACTCTTGAATAGGAGTCTGTCTGCACTCTTGCAGTCTTAGTTCCCATTGAGAGAGCGAGAGTGTGTTTGTTCCCGCAGAGCAAACATGTTAGTTCGTCTGTTCTCACTGTGGGCAAACACTCAGGGGGCTCATGAGCAGAGGTAAAGGTGAGAAGAATGCGCAGAGTAAAGGGTCGATCAGGTAGCAACGTGAGAGAAGGTGAGAGAAGAGACTTAAGTTGTATTTTAATGTGGAACAAGAACTGTTTTAGTACTTAATGCAGGTGTGTGCTGGTGTTAAATGTGTGTCAAACACAAGCAGGAGTTGTTATACTTCATGGGTGTGTGTGTGTGTGTCCACATGTGCATATGTGTGTAGGGGCCACAGGGCAACCTCAGAGAAACTCCACTAATTGCAACCACTGAGTTTTACCTGAGGGGCTTCTCTGGCTAATATCATTAGCTAATCTGCGTGCGTTGCCCCCCTTGCCCTCTCCGTCAGAGCGCCCCGCTCTACAAGCACAACCACCGGCATCCATCCCCCGAAAACCCCACGCCTGCTTCCCAGAGCCCAATGCAGACTGCTGACTCCGGGATTGTGCTGCTGGAAGGGACCTGCATCTGGGCTCTACTGACAAATAAGATTAATACCTCAGCTATACATACACACAAGGTGGGTATATTCACTTGGATTTTGCGCCCACACAGCAAGGTGCCCACATGGATCCTCTTCAAATGCCCCCAAACACTCAACCATATACACACACACTTTTCAACCTCAATCAAAACTAAAAACAGGGGGAACCAATACATCCTACGCTCCCACCACCCATGCTGCCCTCCTTCATCCTACTCATGTATCTCCAGGCTGTGGACCACTCCAAGTCTACCTCCTCATTCTCCCTCTTCACCTCCCTCCTACCCCATTTTAAATAGAATCTCCAGGCCACAGAAAAACTTTCTGCTGATGCGACTATTCCCTCCTCCTTCCCATCTTTTCCCTCTTATTCCCATTCTAATCACACACCTATGGTCATGGAAAGCAAGGTTGAATTCTGAGCCCTGAGATCTGATGCAGATGTTATATTAGAGGGGGTTTCAACATGCTCCTGATGTCTCCTGTGGAGAAAAATTCCAAGAAGCAAACTTTTACTCATGAGTCTCCGTCCAGGTTGTCTATAGAAAACAACATTACAAATAACACAGAAAGGTACAAAAAAAATCAATGGAGATTGGATGAATGGAATCATTTATTTCATAACATTTCCCACAACTTCGACACACTGATGTTTAGCTTACTGCATTATCCGTTTCAAGCACTGATAAAGGTGAAAATGCTAATATGATAAAACAGATTTTTGAGGAAAAAACACCCAAACAGGGAAAGTCAAAAAAAAAAAAAAAAAAAGAGGACAGGGTTATTTCCAAATGTAAAATTATTTCTGTGCCTAACCTTAACCTCTGTGTTTGCACATTGTGGAAAGTCCCTGACATTCCCCTAAGGGCTGCAAAATGTGTGGTTTAGGGTGAGAGAGAGGGGGGTTGTCAGGGGGGCTAGAGGTGTTGACATAACTTCTTTCTTACATTCACCTGCAATGGCCAGCATGACTCAATGTTTTTTTGGAATGAATAAAATGTGGGGTCAATCAAAATTTTGAGTGAGGAAAGGAAGTATACAGAATGACACAAACAAATATACAATTCAAAGGAACAGGAAATAACTCGCATTAGAGCTAATGATTGGATAAAAGAGTGATCACTGGGACTACTGAGATACACCTCTGCTCACCCAATTGCAAGATTCCCACATGTCAGCACATTGACTACTTGTCAAAGAACAGAAAGAGAGAGTGACAGAGAGGATGAGACAGACAGGCCAGCCATTAGAAGGGAATCTGTTCAGAAAGAAAGCAAATAAAGAAGGTGACAAGGCTGCAGTCCTGCTGATGTTGACGGAGCAACTGTTCATCCACACACTGCATCTCAAAGGGAAGATAGAGGTGAGTGAAAATTAACCAAGCACTATTAGACACTTGCATAAGAAATTTAAAAATTTAGAGAAGGACAACAATCCTTTACAAGGAAATGTGAAAAATACAGGCAAAATCTTTAAAGCACAGGTACGCACACGCGTCAGGACGCAAGACTGACGATGGACATTTTGACCTTGGTATTTTAGATCTCACACACAAAAGATGCCAGTGTTGATGCTTACATTTAATAAATATGGCTTGTCATCTATATTCTTGTATTTTTAACTGAGAAAGATCATCAACCTTCTCATTATCTCAGTCTTTCTCAATACATTTTTTTTATGTTTTAATGAAAGAAAGCCACAAGTCATAGCTTCAAACATTAACTTCCTTCAGAGAACGAATCAAATTCATTTTTCGGAAATAAAAAATTACAATACTTATACTTGATCTCAATTCCTACCTCATAAGTTATAATCAAATTATTATAAGGGATGCATTTTTTTTTTATTTCAACACATTCATCATTTTTATTCTACATTTTATACACTATTTCAATTGAATTCAAGTGTGTAACCTGCATCAAAGAAACTGCAACAACAGTGCTTTATCTGATTCGATATCAGGATTTATAACTTCCAAGAATATATATTAAACTGTCTTTTAGTCTGTATAAGTAATATTATTTAAACAAAAATAATAAAACACTTTTAGCATGTAATTTTACCATGACTCATATTTCAATATCAGAATATAAAGGGGAAACATTTGTGAGCATTAGAAAAATGAATAACTAGAGAGGGTCATGATCAAACTTGTAATGTTGTTTAGGCTATATTGTAGGTGTATTCTCTCACTTTTCCCGCCCTATCAGACAGGCATACCATGTCCTTATAAATAATTCATGTTTTAATCTGATTTCCCAGAGCGATTCTCAGTGTGTTAGTCACATATTCAATAACGGTGTGCAGTGAATAATCTGGCTGTGTGTTTCCGTGATTCACCCCCATGTTCATTGGAGGGGCTGGTGGGTTGGGGTCTGTCGGAGTCTGAAAGTGATTGTGAAGGAGGAGGTAAGGAGTGAAGAGAAGAGCAGAGGAGTCAGGTGCATCATCAGTCAATGTCCTCATAGGTTGGCAACGAACAAATGCATGGATTTCTACTACATATCCATGTTTTGGATTACTTGTCTCTGTCATCTGGAGCCTGAACATCAGCACTGTCTCCCCCCAAGCACTCTCTCAAAGCCACACATGTGGAGGGATGATTTGTTCTATGATAAAACTTTTTTTTTTCAGTTGGCAATGAGATGCAGGAAATATCATGTGCATGGGTAAAAAAAACAAAAATACACATTCTGTATGTATTTTGCAATATTGTATTATGTAATACTGCATGAAAATAAAATTTGATTGTATAAATATTTCTAGAATTTTGGTTTTGAATAGATGTGCAGCCTTCTCATATGTTCTCTATTTTTTTTTTTTATTTTAACAGATGAGTAGAAAAAAAACACATAAACAAATTTACAATAAATACAAACAAGGTATCTTATTTGCCACACTTTATGAATCTAGGCTTAGGTTTAGTTTCAATGTTTCTTTAGAAAAATGTGTGATACAAGCCTCCATTTATAAACAAAATTTATAGAGGGATTTATTAAAAATAACAAATATAAATATTTCATGGCAATAAAGACACTAACTGTTTGAATTCAAATTACCACAAACTTGAGAACACAAGTGGTGAAAGACCGAAAATGCTTTTAATGCTTTTTTTTTCCAACCACATACAGCAGAGCTGGGGGCTCAATGATATGGTGTCAATGTATAAAAGCATCAGATGCTACAAAGATGGAAAACTAAACATCTAAACATTGCTACACATGAACTACCACATGAATGCTGTCAATCTCAGAATAGTTGTATTATAGGGCATTTCTGCTAAAGCCTGCATGATCGACTCATGATTCAACGACTATCTGTACCCTAGTCGTTGTAATAAAATGAGGACTTCCGGCTGAGAGAGTTAAGAGATCTTAAGAGATTAAGAGATTTTTTTTAAAACAAACTGCTTTTACTATGTTGAATCTACAAAGAACAATCTCAAATCTCCTAAATTAGAGAAAGAGAGTGGGGGACAAAAGCAGACAGGACTAAATGTCTACAAATGAAGACAGAATTAGTGCATTTTACTAACTCTGAAACTGCCTAAGCAATACTAAAATCATGTCTCTCAAACTCCAATTGGTGAGGTCATTAATATCTACTCAGCAGTTTTGTTCATATTTAATGGCATTAAATTACTAAATATGGAATGATGGAACCAACTAATGGAAAACCTTTATCTATTAACTCTATTATAATGCAATACTTTGTAACTGAGAAACTTCTGACCCTCTGACCATTCAGACATGAACAGAAACACAGAGTTAATGATAAAGAGGTCTCGTGGCAGGATGTGGGGTGGTTTTAATAGAAAAAAAGGAAGAAAAACTCTGTTCCAATCAGAATGCTGCCTGGAGAGCACGCACACAACATTTTCACATGTGAATGCACATTAACACACTCACACCTGGAGCTGTGAGTCATACGAACTGGCAACAGTCAGCTGGACGAGCCTTGAGCACCCCCTAGTGTTGTCCTTTTTTTCCCCCATAATCCAAACACGCACAATGAATCAAACGAAGACAACTTTGTTTTAGAAAAACATACACACAGACTACCACAAATCGCACAGCTGCAGGTCAAAGTGAAACAAAATAAGGAGTGAGTGAATGAAAAATGAATGAATGAAAAATAAGGAGTATCATTCCTATTCCGATGAGTTTGCTTGAATGAGACCACAAGACTTTAAAAAACAGGAATACTAAATCAAGTTTATCTATTGTGTACATAGGCATGTCCTTCTCAAGCAACCTAGGTTTGATCAAATATATATATATAATAAACAACAAATTGTGAAAATGCAAGAGCTGCTTTTTGTGTAATTTTTCATTAACCATTATCTAAACATTTCCATGGCTCAATCCCCAGGGATCAAATTTGAGTGACTTAATATGGGTTACTGACTAATTTACTTATTTTCGGGGCAGTAAGACTTCTGTAAATCAATGGGGTAAAGCACCCCCAGCTGACAGCTGACCTAGGCTTTTTCTCTCAAGCTAGTGGGCAAAAATCCCAATTAGGTTTTGGAGGATTGAGTGTGATCCGAAGTCTGGTTGTGCATCCAAACCCTTCATCCAGACCCATGTAAATGTTTGTGATTAAAAAGGGAGATATGAGAGCTGAGGCATTTCTGCAATCTTGCACAACCTAATTTG
>KV751327.1:4842658-4880442 GCA_001698575.1 Mola mola | reverse complement strand
GGTTGATTTCTCAACTGTTGTTGTTCATGCCGTCAGTTTAAAGAGAGACGAAGACAGTGAGGAGGGGAGTGAAGTTCGGGATAGGCGAAACAGAGCAAACACACATGCAAACACACACACAGATATCAGGCTGCTGCCAATAACAGGCCATCGCAACATTTGAAAATCTTGACTGCTTGATGATTTATGGTAGTTATTTGTGGCCTCCTCTTTTGCCTCCATTCCCCCATCTTCCTTTTCTTACTCCATCTTCCTCCTCCTCTGTTCCATCTCATCTCCGTGCTGTTGTGCCTTCTCCCACCCCTCTCAGACAATTCGAATATGATTAACAATGTGTAATGTTGTGTAAGCAGCCTGCTGTCCATCATTCCTACGTGTCTAACATTCTTCAAAATCTGAATTCGGACATATGCTATTCAAACGCAGAGTTTACGGTAACTGATTTGATTGAAAAACACACTTTCGTATCTGACTATATTATACATGATAAGGTGCGTATACGCATTTTCATTTAGACAAAGAAAAAATTTTGCAAAAAAAACATTTTTTCATCATGCACATCTATATTTAGATTTTGATGGTATGGGGGGAGGCGTATAAATAAAGATGTGAATGTGGAGAAAAATTAATAAATGGCAGTGTAGTTCTGGGCGTCTGCTATTACTGCCACACTGCCAGCTCCCCATCCATCACTTGCTAACGCAGTGTGTCTGAGCGTGTGTGTGACAGGAGGAGGATTAGGAGAGAAAGGCGAGAGGAAGAGGAGAGGACATCAGAGGCCACAGTGCAAGTTCCCGATCCATTATTCTGCAAGACCAAACTTCAGAAGCAAAGGAAAGGGAGAGGGGAAAGGCAGAGAAGAGGTGTTTTCTCAGAATGATTCTTTGCTTCCTTCCCTTTTTTCTTAAGTAATCAATGAGGCAAAATGCTGCCTGTGTTGTTTCTACAGCCTCGCCAGGAATATCCTCTGTTTCTTTCACTCACACTTCGGCCAACAACCATTCTACTTTCTGCCCGACGCTGTAGGGAGGATGGAGAGAAAGAGGGAGGGAGGGTTGAGACAAGATAGGACAAGGCCTTTTGTCTAGAGATCATTACCTTTACATTATTAATGTATGGCCAAACCACAAAGGACGTACACAAGCAATGAGGAAGAAAGTGGCAGCGTCTCTGTGTTCTGCAGTAAAATTTAGCAGGAAGATAGATTTGTGAATTAAACTACGTGATGTGCTTTGGAACTGGCTGCATGTTCACCGATCAATCTTTTAACCCCTTAACGCCCATCGTTGCGTCATACCGCTTGCATTCAGACTGCAGCCAAGTTAGCATCAGCTAGAAAGCAAGAACACAAATAATTCATTTTTTTGTAATTGTAAATAAATTCAGGCGTCAAGGGGTTAATAATAATTCATAATATAGCTAATCAAATCTCTATAATTTATCATTACGACTGAAAATTTAATTTAAATAGTCATTAGACCACAATGCAATCATTTAAGCATTTAATCAGATTTGCCATCTTATTCTTAGGTCAGAAAGTTTTAGATTTCAGTGACGATTTTGTCAGAGAAAGTTCTTGTTTAAGGGACTGTATTCTGACAATATAGTTAATTTTTGTTGAAAATGGTATTTTGGTCATATCAGTGTCATAATGACACAAGCACAGAATAATTTCAAGAGGTAACCAGGCCTATTATTAGAATTATAGTAATGGTCAGACACATTTGTCAAAGGAATTTTACAAAGCCATTATACGAAGATACATATTTAATGTATTTATATAAAGAAATATATATCCATGGGCATTAAATAAATGACGCTCTAAGTAAATAAATTCAAACAAATGTGTGAAAAATGAGTACATGTGTATGTGTATGGCACAAAGCAGGTTTGGCAGACATTTTGGTGACACAGAATTAAGGAGTGCGTTGCGTGTATCATTAAATGCTCAATATATCTTGTGTTTTCTGGATCATTTAAGCCCCATTACAGAACAGTGGCACTGCTTTAATTTCTAAAGTGCCTTTCGAAAGGCATCACCTCAGTCACTCCTGCTCTGTCAAAGACACATATGCTGTGCATACGCTTTCATGTATAGATGCTTGAAGTCATAAACTTGCACTTACACACACATTCAAACATTTGCATCAACATACAAGAAAAAGAGGAGTTCACACATCTACTTTTACATTTATATACAGTATATAACAAACATAGACAAACACAAAGTCTATGTTCTCCATCATATCTCTGTATTTTTACATTCAATAACCTAATTTCTCTTGCTCTGCTTCCAGTCCCCAGTTATTCTTCCTGTGTTACAGATGACAGCAGCCTTGCAGCAGCTGGGACCGCTGTCTTGGCTGCCAGATCCATTTGACCTTCCAGCTAAGCCAGTGGATGAACCCCATGACTAAGCCAAGGTCGGAGTCTGTGTGTGTGTTTATGTGTCTATTTAGTTCAAGATTTTAGTGCTGATGACGACTGCATACATGGTTACAGTAGTAAACGTTGACAGGAAAAATCCTTTGGAGCGTTTGCAGATGACGGAGCGAAGGTATGTGAGAGTTTTGTTCTCACTGCTGAGCAAGCTACGGATTGAAAAGAGGTGGAGGTGGTGGGAGGGGGCGGGGGTTTGTTCAGAGCAACCGATACATTGCAAATAGAGTGGGCTTCCTGTCTGGGTTTTGTGGCTACGGTGTTAAATGCTTCAGGAAACCAGATACACTTGCACATCCTCTACAGAGAAGGAGAGACAGGGTGGGAACCTGGACAAAACATAAGGGGTGGACGAAAAAGTGTGAAAGAAAGGTAAATAAAGAGCCAGACACTCTGAGGGAATTCTGCCTCTTGTTTTTAATTCAATTTTGTTGAATTTGGATTAATGTAGCCCATCTATACCTGCATGCTTTTAATCTAACAAACAGCAGCAGCTGGTTGAAATCAACGAAGTGTTCATTTCTCAGTGAATGCCCTGTTGTTTGTTCTTCTTCTCCTCTCTAATGATATGAAATGTAGCTAAATTAGCAGCTGAGAGGCAGAACTTCATTTACACAACAATCAAATGATCCTTTACAGAACACAATCAATATGCATTAGATGTAGGCTTTATGAAAACAGGATGGCCTCTTTATTCACTCAAATAGGGAGGGGGAGTATTTGGATGTTGCACAGTGGTGAAAAATACCAAACTGAAATCATCCATCACAATGCAATAAAAAGGCCTGCAGCACTCTGAGTGGGTGAGAGGAGTGAGATGTTTGTACTGGACCACTGAGTTCCCCTCTATGAGTGAGGGAATGTATAAATGAATGTGTAAACGTTAAAAAAACTTATTTTATTAGATGAGTTGCATCATTAAATCACATTATAAAAACAAAAAATGCACCATTAATTTCCTCCCAAACAGCCATAAGTACATGTCTCTCTGTCCCTCTGCCCATCTCTGCGTACCCCCATGGGGCGGCAATTCCAAAGCTATTCCATTTTATTATACAGATCAATCAGGTTCGGGATATCCATGTTAACACATGTTTAGGGCTGAATGAGCCAGAAAAAAAATCTTCCTAATTGTAAGTAGGCTTGTTTCTCCGTCTTTGAGCCAAACAGAAAACCTAGCAAACAGGTAGTGTTTCCTTTCCACTTTTTGCCCTTACTCCATCAGGACATGATAGGTAGCATGAATTATAGATGACTGAAATGATGAGATCAATCAGAGGCTATCAGTCTGTGAGATAGGAGTGGACAGAGTAGGACGTAGATCTGCACTGAAATAGAACTGTAGACCTGCTCTTTGCGATAGTGGTTTAGAGGTGTAGGTAAGAATTCTATAAAGCAGGTAAAGCTAGACTGGAGACGTCTTTGTGCAAATATTTGTACAGAGAGAAAAAAAGACAAGGATAGAAAACTGTCAGTGGCAACAAAAATCTTATAGGGACCTGAAGATACTCTCAAATTTATACACAGCTATGGACACCGTTCACATATAGTAGTTCTATTTTAAAAAGTCTGCATGGATACTATGTTCCAAACATGCACAGAGGTATTCTGTAGCTTGATGTAGCTTATTGACAAAATGGAGGTATACAGATATCCATAAAAAGCCTGCGTGTACACCCCCTAATGAGGAAATGTTCATGGCAGGGACCCTAGAAGGCACAAGCACACTTATGGACACAGAAAGCATAATCCAGCTTCAGCGCACATACACACCCTTCCCTGCATGCATTGACCTCACACACCTTTCCATCACACATTCCCACAACTGTGACAATGCCACCACAGAATGACAAATGCAAACAAAAGGTTCACCGATTCATCACTGTAGAAAACAGGGTGCTGCTAATCATACAACTGTGAAAATTATGACTTTCTGTTGTTTTGTTTGTCCTCTAAGAGATTACAACACTGATAATAGAGGTATAAGGAGGAAAAAATAGCCTCGCAACTTCTCAGTGAGAGGACACACCAAGGTGCAGACAGACAGACAAAATAAACACACATACACACATACACACATACAAATACAGCTTGTGTCCCTGCCTCAAGTACCTCGCCTCTGCTTGCAGGCTTGCTTAATCCAGTGCAGAGTGGGAAGATTTTAAACCCTAAACAGAAAAGTCCTGTTGAGACTGCGTAAGGCAGTGATTTAGTTCGGCACCACTCCTTCCTTATTAATTATCCCCAAGAAGGTACAGGCTCAAATTCTTTTCCCACCAGCTGCAACCCAATGCTATGAGAAACATACATAGACTAACAAAACATTAAAAATAAAATAGAGCAAACACATTTCGCCTGGCCCCGTTGCCTTGCCAGGCTGTACTTAAAGTGCCTGGGTGGCACAGAGAACACAGGGGTGAAGGAATGTGCAACCAGATTTAGCACAAAATCAAAAAACAAACCAACAGCGAACAAATATGTGCATGCAAACGATTTGTCCCGGGAAGTCTTCTCCTGCAGCATCAGTTTTTTCCTCCTTCCTTTTAATTAAAAAGACACATTGGAAAAACTCATACTACTACATAATACTCCTCGTAATACTCAGTACTACTGTGTTATAATACCGCTTGATACCTCGAGTCTAGAGGCAATGATATAATTGTTTAATTGCCTTTCCCCATAGTTTGTGAAATTTTCAGTTCTTAGGTTTAGGATTAGGATTTTTTTCTACGTCCATCTGGGGGACTGTGCATAAACGTAAGCACTGGTCCACATAGTGTTAAAGCTGGGTGACAGAGGCTATATTTGAAAAATATATCATTAAAAAAAGTTTCTTTGTCTGCAGTTCCAATCCCTTCCCTTTATGCAGGGAAAACCAAAATTTATTTAGACCAAATTTTTCTAAGCAAACAGAAAAATGTGTTTTAAATTCAGGGTTTGGAGCTACCTTCAAATTATGGCCATAATCTAAAATTTGACCTTTTAAAAACCAGTCAAAATTGCAGTTTTATTTGTATTATAAATTCTAATCTCACTATCTCATTTTAAAGAATAAACAACTGTGTGTGTCTGTGTGTGTGTACGTTTGCATGGGTGTCGGTCCACCACTGCACGCTCCCCAACAGAGCCAGTGGTGTCTCACGTGTCACTGAGAGCTCCACTCATTATGCCTTACATTAGCACCATACTTCGCTCTGATTAGTCCCTTGTTGAGCTAAAATCTAAAGTGCTAGTGTGCATTTTTGTGTCTGACAGGCCACAAGCTACGGGGAGAAAGAAAGAGGGAGTGAAAAAGACAGGGAGAGAGACCTTTCTTCTGAACATTGTCTTTTCATCCCACTGACAGCTTCCTCATTTCTCTAATACAAATGGCTATAGCTGCTGGTCGGCATGCATCAGGAGATTGGGAGTGGGCCCCATCACTGCTTCTCTGTCTCTCTCATTTATTACCCAGTTTGTTTGCACTCTTATCTGTGGCCTTGCCCTGCCAGCCCATCCATCAAACACACACAGACACACATGGGCTGAAATATATACATGTCTGCCCACCAACTGTCAGCACCTTGCCTTTATGGGCATTGAGACACATGCTGCTTACATACTGCTTTGCACGAGCCCTCATAAGCAGCCCCAAAAGCGCACACTTATGTATATTCCAAACAGTGAAATTTCTTATGGTTCTTTTTTCTGTCACACCCAACATTATTGTCTGTTCTTCAGCCATATTTCAATACTTATTCCAATTTTCATTTGACAGATATTCAGTCAGTCACAACCTTTCACAAATCTCCAGCAAGACATGCACAAGAAGATAGTAGCGATCAAATTGTTGCTCATCAATATCAGTCAATGTGCATTATCTTCTAGATTCATCTCCCTCAGGGCATCCCTGAAGATGTGTAAGGCAAGCTGATGAAAAAGACACCTTTAGTAATTTAAATATTCTGAGCAAAATGATACAGTAGCCATACAGTAGCCGTTTTCAACAACAATTCATTAAGTTTTCCCAACATACATTACTGGATCTGTAAGAGTGCAAAGACCATGTATAATCATAGAAAAAGAAGACGCTGTAAGTCAAAACTGCTGCACCTACAACCATGCAGACAAGACTCAAGAGCAGGTACGGACAGTTATTACAGTTTCAGAGAAAAACGACACAATTATAATTTGCAACACGCTCCACAAAGATTCAGAGCTGACAGAAAAACTTTTAAAGTTAGGGCAGCTCTTTCGGTCAAAACTGAAGTCACAATTTAGCATGATTACACCTTGACATCTTGCATTCATTGAACTTTTTTTAGACAAAGAAATTTGTTTTACCCTTCTTTCTGAATGCAAAGACTGTTGCTCTCCTGGCATTTTGAATCAAGTTTAACAATTAAATACCATACACGACTTGTCTTGCTTACAGCGTAGGCTGAGTTCGGTCTTTTAGGGAAGGGCAGGGGCAAACGTTTTCATGGCATTCACAACACAAGTCGAACTCAGAGCATACTTGTAAAAAAGAATGTGGTCAAATAAATGTTTTTTTTATTATCCTTGAATGACAACATTTAAATTAAAATCACAATTTGACAAATCGGTTGACCTTAAAGTCCAAATCAATGCTCCAATTAATTCAAATAAAGTAAAAGTATTAAAGCATTACAGCTCCTATTAGAGCTATGAAATATTACATTATCAGGATCAAAAGAGAACATCTTTGCTCTCTATTCACACCCTCAGGTGGGCTTAAAGTACAGGCTTCTCTTTATGAAGCAATACAAAAAAATCAAATTATCAGTTGTGTTATTGGTATCAGCTAACAAGAGCAGATATTTTTCAGTTATCGGTATTGCTTGAAAAAATCCATAATCAAATCAAAATCAATCAAATTTGGTCTGCTCTGCAGAAAATACACACTATTCTGGTGTCAAAACAAGCTGCACAGAGCAGATCAAGCCAGCAGAACGACAGATGTAGGAATAGCATAGAATTTGCAAAATATCATTTTGATCATCAATATTAAAGGGATATTTGAGGGCCTAACTTCATCTCAAAGCAGTGAGATGCCAGATGGAATACCTGGTTTAGAGCAGGCTTGAAGTACAATGCATGTTCATCTAAACAGAGTACTTAAAGGAATCAGAAGTACTTAAAGTCCATCATCCCCAGCAGACACACACACCCTCAGCCCTGCAGGTGACAGAAGAGAAGGGGCAGGCCCATGTAAATGGACTTCGACTATAACAAACGTGGATGGAACCTGCTGTACCGTCCCCTTTATTTGCACACACCGTAAAGGGGGGTGTGGGATTGTAACCTTGTGAATCAACTGGAAAAAACAATTAAACAATTAAACCCTTAAAGAAGGGTGGAGGAGAGCCTTTGATAGGACAATGAACAATCTTTTGTAATAGGCTGTGAGGATGACATAAGAATGGGCGTTCTGCTACCTCCATGCATCATATAAGTACATCTTGTTCAGCTCTGCTCAGCATTTGACTTCTGACATTACTTCCTATGAGATTTGAAAAATGACTGTCTCTCAGAAAAACTTCCTTGACAGGATAACATACTGTGGCTCCAAATGGTAAAGTATGTTTCAAAACATTGTGTTTCCCACTACGATATATGGGCAGAAGTATTTGCAGATAAAATGGGCAATTGACTTCTTTATATGTTTTGCTTTTTCTGAATTAGTTGGCAGTTTATTCAATAGCTCCGGATGGTGACAGACAAGATGAGCACTTATATTGGTCATGTTATGCATTCGGCTTTATTTTCATGTTAAAATATTGTTTTATATGTACAAGAAATACACATTCAGATCAAAATATAAATCTCAACAGTAGAGAAACAAGATGTTTTCAAAGACAAACATACCACTGTATCCCCACACACAGGCAGGAGTCAGCTGCCAGCAAATGAAGAATTTCCCTACCAATTCACTTGTTATTGCGCTGTCTGAATGACAAGTATACCTATAGACTGAGTATTTATTTCCAGAATGTTTTGTTCCGTTTTCCTGCAATGATGAATGTTTCTTTTATAAATCCATCGCCAGGCCTTTTAAGCCATAAACCATATTTCTCCAGCCCAGATTCCTTGTGCAGCAGTCTTGGGGAACCTTGATATTTCCAGGCTGATTTAATGGCTCGTAATTCTTGAAAGGCAATCCCTCTTCACCCTCCGACACTCAGATACACCATTCTTTCGGCAGCCCACCACGCTCGGCCTCTGCTCCCTTCTGGATCTCTGGGCCAGTCCAAATGCAAGATAAAACTATTCAGCTGGAATAAGCACAATGCTCCTTTTGTTACTGACATTAGGTTAGCTACTGCAGACTGACAGGACAGAACATCCTGTTATATGTTCTTTTTTAGATATGTGAGCAGGCCAGGAGTTTCATAATTGTAGGTGCAAGGTCACACAAAATAACTGATATCAATGAATTTAATCCATACACTTTGAAAACCATAACTGCCTGTTAAGTAAACAGAGTAGCCCTTCTAGAAAAATGAATCATTGTTTGTAATTCATATTCAGAATTGTTTTAGTATCACATACTGTGAGTACAATCACTGAAGCTGAAGTTTGGACACTAGAACGTGCTACAATGATGTGTTCCATCTCATGTGGAGGTTAGGTTAGGTTAATTGGTCACTCTAAATTGCCCGTAGGTGTGAATGTGAGTGTGGATGGTTGTTTGTCTCTCAATGTGAGCCCTGCGTGTAGCCCGCCTTTTCCCAATGATGCTGGGATAGGCTCCAGCCCCGCCCCTAACAGGATAAGCGGTAGAAAATGGATGGATGGATGGATGGATGGATGACAAAGGGGCCAGTCTACTAGAAGCCTTTATTTTTGAGTATTTGATACCATGTACTGATATCTCCGATTTGACAGGTAATCTCAATCAAGCATCTTTCTGAACTATTTATGCAATTTGCAAAAACTCATGATTAGAGTACTAAGTACCTTAGGTAAGTATCTAATAGTTATACTTGGTCAGAGACAGCAATGGAATATTTTTTACTAATTCTTAGCCCTTCTTGACTCAAACATACATAAACAAGCATGAATGCAAAAATGTAAAATTATTGCTAAAAATGATCTGTAATGAACATGAGAATCAACTCTATTAGTATTGGCTGAAAAATATACATATTATGCATCCCTACCTTAGATATATCATGGTATGCATGCAGAAATTAATGTACTCCAAAATGATAGAGATTATTTAAGATTATTTAAGACTATATACACTATTGATACCAATATCAGACTATATTAGCCCCATAGCTATTGGTAATGCCATGGGACTTACAGGAGGAGCAATGAAAGTTCCCTCTGCGGTTTTTCATACATTGTTTTTGCATCCTTACCATTTGAACAGACTGTTTTGTTATGTATTTTTCTAGTGGACATCATGAGCAGTCAGTCAGATGATGAGGTTTCATGATATTTACAATCTTCCAATTTTGCTGTTCAATGAGTAGTGATCAAAGTTAGTTGCAACTTAACTTTAACTTCTTATTTGTCCAAGTAGTGGAGTGCACAAAAGCTTAAGCTTGTTTTAAAATGACCAATAAATGTCCCCCGGCAAGTCAACTAAGTTCAAGAAAGGAACAACAGCAAGTCAAAAAAGCAATCATTAGACTGGTATCTCTAATTGTGTTGCTTCCTCTCCTCATGTATAATCCCTGGTCCCTGGCAATGCCTTCATTAACAATGGATGAATTAATTAGAAGCCTTCATAGGATTTCTGCACAGTGAACCCAGGAGATAAAACACATCCTATAGCTCAGACCCGGTGCTTTCCTTGTATTTTCTTTTTTCCACTCTCTCCTCCCGCTGCTCTTAATTGTATTGTTTGCTTGTTGTGTCGATAGTAGGATTAATTTCACTATAGATCAGGATTATTGACCCTCACGTCAATGTTATTTCATTTCTGTAAGGTGCTAATTATAGGGAACAGGGGAAAGCAAATTGCATTGTAACTTGTCTCACTTGTTTTCCAATAAAGCAGAAAGAAAACAACATTAATTCGCTTTTAGCTGCCCTCCTTGGTAAGGTAAACTCCAACACTATCTCACTGTCTTTACTGAATCTACGAGGGAAAAGTTAGCGACTGCTCGACACTATTGGTAGACTGTATGTTTAAAACACTGTTGACTCCTCTGACCCATTCCCTTCGACCAAATGCCAGTCTTTGTCGCACTCACTGCTCATTTCTTGGTTCTCTGACTTCATTTGAGAGAGGGGAAGGGTGAAGCTCATAAACAATTAACTGGCTGGATAAGTGATACACTTAAGTGCTTGAAAAACATTGCGTTATAAATTCTGTTAATTGAGTAGAAAGGGACCAGTATCGGGCCACAGAGACTGAGTTGGCACCATCTTAAAGCAGCTGCTGGAAGATCAGGTGGTCGGCACTTTTGTGTCAATGTCATCCAGGAAGAAAGACAGAGGGCACACATACCTCTTCAGGGGGAAGGATGAGGAAAATTTAAGTATTTCAATAGGTAAAAATAATAAACAATCCAGAAAAGGTCTATAAGTGAATTCTTTATGGATATAATGTCTGTTTTGTGTTTTAATCTACCCAAGTACACTAAGCCCTAAGACCCTCTTATCCAGTCTTTTCTCCCTCTCTTCACTCTTCCTTTCTCCAGCAGTCCTCTAATGAACTGAAAGGTCAAAGCACTAATAAAACTATTAGCAGAAATGAATCTCTCAGATGTGTTAATGCACTTTTAATTCCTGTTAGCAAATTTCATCCCCCAGCAGTTTGCTGCCCGCTAATGAGAAATAAAACGCCCTGCTCTAGGGAAGGGGGATGGGGGAGAATGGGTCGATGCTCCGGCTACTCCACAGTAAACTTCATACACGCACACACACACGTCATATACACTAAGATTCTACCTTACTCACACCATGGATGCGCTGGATGTTATTCACGGACCAAGGCCTATTTTCAGCTCCTTGCAGGGTTAATTAAAGAGCACATCTCCATCTGTTCTCATTCAGCCTCAGCTCAGTGTCTCCCTATCAAGCAAACAAGACACACTGAATCCCATTTTTTTTCTGTTTCTTCATGTCATCAGTGAGGGGACAAAAAACTTAAAGCTTAAGTTTTAACTTTACGTAAAGTAAAGTGTTCAGAGAGACAGCAATAAATATGCTCTGACTTAGGGACATGGCCTGGCTTCTTACCAAGTTCCCTTGTAACCTGACAAATGAGGTACTGACTGGATTTGACCCCCTATGTCTAGAGGCCACAAGAGAATATGAAGCTATTGTACAAAAGGTCACTGTGTTTGTCTGCCCATTTTCACTCAGACAGGTCATGTTCAAAGAGTAGTTTATGCAACTCTTTCCACTTACCAGATGCACAATACTGAAAGGAAAATTACAGCAAACTGATTCGTTACTATTTAATGTAGGAGTAAAAGTTCAAAATTTGACATCCATAATTATTCAAAAAAAAATTTATGTAATCTCTGAAATCAAATCAAATAAAGTAAAATAAAATAAAAATAGCAAAACTTTCTCCTACAAATAAAGGATGAAGCAATATACAAAAAGTGAATGTAATAAAAATGTTAGAACAATCAAATCAACAAATTAAACAAAAATGCAAACCCTAAATTATGTCACTGCATGGCATTCTGTATAATTCATATTACTACAGATGCTTACACACACTATTTTTAATTTTAGCTATTGAGTTAAAATCAGTAAAACATACATTTTTACCTTAGCTACAGAGGGAGAAATAAAAAAAATAGAAAGCATAGGCACGAAAAGGCCCAGAGGGAAGGGGCAGAGACATTGTATTACTAAATTATGCCTTTTAATCAATAAAGAGATAAAAGATATTTTAATCAAAGACATATTCTGTTGTTTGTCTAATGCTTCTGCCGCCAATGTGCACATAATATCTAAATGCTGAAAAGGATGCATAATGCTCTCCCAGAGAGCCGATCATCCATATAAACACAACAGTCAGCAGAAACACACACCAGTCCAGCCCAGCACACAGACACTCCATAGACGCCAAATTACATTAGGATGGGCATATTAAGGGGAAATTGCATCCTGTAAACTAGAATATTATTTCTATACACAAACAAAATGCTTGTGCACACAAGCAGACAAACCATTTTTCAGCATCATACTCCCTTGCCTTGAGCTCACTATTCAGTAACAGATCCATACTAGAATTGTTTTGTGCATGTGCATGAACACACATACACACACAAACTTTAAACGCAAAGCACGGCATTATTAGTGTGTGTGCTGTTTGTTGGACATGCCGGCATCCGCTAGCAACGGATAAAATGTTTCAATAAGATTAGAGGGGTAACTGGAGCCCTTCCAGGACCACTGATCTGTTCAACACCAGGACTAACAAGTCCAGAGGTGGTGGACAGGCTGGATCAAGTTCCAGGAGCTAATGGGTCATATAATAACTAACACTTAATTGAGTGATAAAGTATGCACATTTAGGCATGTCGGTGTGTGTGTGTGTAAGGAGGGAGTCTGTTAGTATACTGTATGTGTGTGTTCAGTTCACCTTAACATTTCCATTTACTGTATGTATAAAGGATTCTCTAAAATTCATTTATAATTTATTTCATGAATATCCTTGGTGTGTGTGCAGCCAGGTGTGCATGTGTGGTCCAAAGTGGTACACTCTTTACATTGCATGTGAATTTGCATATGTCCGTCGAGCACCAAGGAGCAAATAGCACCTCTAGTAATAGTGATTCATGCTTTCCGTCAGGCCTCCTGACAGGCTGGGTTCGATCCCCTGCTCAGCACGCTGTAGGGGCAGTAATAGCAGCCGAGGCAGGCGGAGGACTATGGACATCATCATAACTGCTGAGGGAGTGTTGGGCTGCTGACATATTGATCAACCCTCAGTTAGGAGATTTGATGGATTGACCTGAGATTCTTGACTTTAAACTATCAGAAAGAAATAAGAAAGTTGGGGAAAAAAGACACTCAAAATTATTAAGTGTATTAGGCTTTTCCTTCTCATTATTTTTATGATTAATTGATAACATTTTTCCTCAATAAAATACTTAACTGGTCAACATGTTTTCATACTTGTTCACAATAGAAGGTCAACTGACAACTCAATTAATCAAATTTTTAATCTGATTAAAGCCCAGCTGACATCACCACTTTTGCTATATATACCAACCTCAGTCACATCTCTCAAGATAAGATCTGATATCCATGAGAAAACATTCATTACTTCCTGTCCCCATACCAACGGTCCTCAGAAACTCACCATTCCATCCGACTCAGCCTAACCCCAAGCCTCCTTTTGGCCCTGTGGGGCTCAGGCGCCAGGAAGGATCAGAAAGGGTACAAGCTCACACTAACGATGGAGGAAACTGTGTCCGGTAGGCTGGATCCTGAGATCGAGCAGAAGACCCTCCACCATTGTTCTGCCAACAGGCTGACAACTGGTGATTTAGGAGCAGAGCAGCCCGGGAGCGAAGGAGGTCAGAAAGAAGCTCCACAGGCACCCTTCAGCAATCCTACCCAAATCCCTCCATCCATGAGATGGCAGAATGAATCATGGATGACCCTGTGTGAGGCCTCGGCCTGGCCTCTTTCTACAACCGCTTTTTCCTCCATCGACCCCCTCTTCCCCCTAGACAAACATGACAAATCTGGTGTTTATTTACTTAAAAGACCACGCGAAAGAGCAAAGGGGGGGGGGGGTAAAAACAGGTTAAAATCAATATAGCGTTAGTGGTCTTAGCCTATTGCTTCTCCTTCAAAAGATCAGGTCTAATAAGAAACCTAGGTGGAAATGGGGCACAGGTGGCATCAGCAAGGGGCACATCGCCAGAGGGTATGCGCAAGAGAAGACAGTAAAAAATGAGGTACAAAAGCACCCAAATATTAGGGTTTAATATCATTACTATCAGATATACTTGAGTATCACAATGCTTTCCTGTACTGTTTTTTTTATCAATTTCTAAAAATACTGCATACATTTTTAATACTTTATACGCAAAGATTTATGGCAGTGGTTAATCTTAGGTTGTTTAAACCTTAGCGCTAAATAGCTTGATATATCTTGAGCCATTTGACTTTTCCTCTTAGATGTAACAGCATCGGCTGAGAAAGACTGCAGTTAAACAAAGGTCACCTGCATGAACAAAAAAGTGCAGGCCTGTAATATATTGCAGTATTTTGAATCATTATCTTTGTACTGTAATTAGACTCATATCACTAAATTCATGTCAATACACCATCTTCTAAAATGACCAAATTCAACTTATATACTAGAACCTATCAATTATCAATTAGATTAGACATGTAGGGATTCATTGCATGTCGATTGAAATTCGATTAACTTAAATAATTCCTTCAGTCGATTAATATGTTAAATGAGTCGGTATATGATTTTAGCAGATGGTGCTGACACTACATATTGTGACTTTGCTTTAAGGTCTTTTCATATCACTGCATAGTAAATTGCTACCTCTAGTGATTTTAATGAGGGAAGCGCAACAGAAAAAAAGCGCTTTTGGATGACGCAGAAGTACCAGGAAACCGTTGGCACCATGTCAAAACAACTGTTTAAAAGGGCAGGGTGGAGCTACAGAGCATAAAACAGGGAGGGGAGAGGGAATGGAGTTGCTTTACTAGTCACACGCTCGATTCCCTGTTACAAACCCCACTTTTAAGAAAGAAGATATAATTAATGTATATTCTCATTTACAAAGAAAAGAAATGTGCATTATCTGATTCTCTGGTTTTAAGAGTAGGTTTAAAACCTTCTTTTTGGATAAAGCTTAAAGTTAGGGCTGGCCTATCTAGCCCTTAGTTATGCTGCTTTCGGCTTAGGTTGCTGGGGGAACACTCCATGATGCACTGAGCTCTCTTCTCTCCCCCCTCTAACTCAAACTCCTTCTCTGCTCCTCCATATCCTTACATTAACTTTACTTCTTCCCCGGAGTCGTTGTGCTTTATCATCCTGCAGGTCTTTCTAGGTTGCGGTGGGAGCTGCTAATCCTGTTACTTGGATCCTAGGCTGGATTTCCAAGTGCAAATCAGGATCCACAGATCACAATGGCTTCTGGATCAACAGACTACACCTGCTTCTGGATCACTACACTTCACATAGCCCTGGATTTACAGATTCTACATACTCTTGGACTCATGGATGTTTTATACATTCTAAGTAAACTGTTATCATGTTGTTGTGTTCTGTACAAGTGACATCTATTGCACGTCTGTCCGTTCTTGAAGAAGGATCCCTCCTCTGTGGTTCTTCCTGAGGTTTCTTAATTTCCCTGTTTAGGGTTTTTTTTTTTAAGTTTTTCCTCACCCGGTTCAAGGGTCTAAGGGCAGAGGATGCCACATCTGTACAGTTTGTCAAAGCCCAGTGAAATAATGTGTAAATTGTGATTTTGTAAAATTTGATTTGATTTGATTTGATTTGTTTGCAGTTTTCTAAAATTTCTAACCTGCTTACCTTACAACGGAAAAGGGATTCTTCAGTATAGAAAATATAAGAAAGGTCTAACCTAGCAAGCTATCATCCAGCTAACCAAACCATAGATGCCCCCTCCACTCTTTAACTACAGACAACTGGGCAAATGTGAAAAAATGTGACTAAACTGATCTGGCCGTGGCTGAACTACTTTGCTCATAATTTCCAATTGGCAATAACAAACACAATGCATTAGGGTTGCACAGCAATAAGCCGGTGCTGCATCATAACGGGTGTGTTCTTTCAGGGCTGACTGAAAAGAAGAGATCTAGAGAAAACACAAGCAAAGCTCCAAACCCTGCAGCACAGGCGAATAATGGTAAGCTACAAAATATGCAATAATGTCATATACTCGATATCTCATACACTAATATCGAAGCTCCTCTGGTCCTGCTCCTATTGCCACTTGTAGAAACAAGACATTTCTCACAGGGAAACCAATCAGAGCATCTGAGGAGTGTCGATTATTTCTCTTAAACCAAGAGTGTTGTGAAAGTAATGGCTACAATGACCTGTGATGAAAAAAAACACCCATTCTTGGACATACGTCACAAAGACACTACAAAGTAACAGGAAATTCTTGATCGCATTTGGGGAAGGATTCCTTGAATGGAGAGGCCTGGAGACCAAATGAGAGTGCAGGTTTACACACATCAGAAAAGGAAGTTCAGAGAACATATTAAGCATAACAAAACTTAGGTCTACGACTGCTCACAACATCTTCCAAGCAAAGAGGTGGATCAAACTCTTCCCCTACCAGTGCTATCTTTCTCGTAAGAGGAGTACAGCCAGTTAAGCTAAACTAGCTTGGATCTGAAGCAGAGATACACCAAGCCAACATCGAAGAACAGGCAGCAATAAGGACCAATTCTTGTGTCACCTCAAGTTACCTTTGTCAGATTCACAAACTGCTGCTCAAACTACATACTGGCTCCTGCTACTTACATTGTAAGCTTTTCTTTATTTTGGAAAAAACTTAAGTATTAGTACTGTTAACTGAGTGAATATCGTGACGCAAGAAGATGCTTTTTGGGTTAGTCACCAGGGTGTGGAAGAATACGTTTTTTTCTGTGATTTACTTTGTCTTTGATGTAGAGGGACATCAAACTAAAATGTTACCAATGAGAACACTGCACAACACTCAAAAGCTCAGCTTTGGGTGATGTATGTGCATAGTCGGAGACATGTGAGATACAACTGGTCACCAGGTCAGAACATTGAATCTACAGACCCTCTGTTCTTCCTACATGACAGGGAGAAAACAGATAAGGCTTGCTCTCAGGGGAAAGAGAGGGTGGTCATCAAGCCAACCTACTAAAAAGAAATAACAGCAGCAACCTGTCAAGGTTTTTGTCATATCCTACATCACTTCAGCCGTCCAGTCCATCCCATTGCTGGCAAACCATGCACACTGTTGTGGCCAAGAATGAAAGTGCTGGAAAATGGGAGTCATTGTAAACCATTTTCTGCTCTCGAGCCCCCACTACCACCCCATCCTACGTCTTCACCCCTGTTTTCTCAGACTCTTCTTGAAGACAAATGGGTCCAATACAATGACAGAGTGCCTGGTCCACAAATCACCAGCAGCTGGTCTGCTCGTCCACTGCTTCCTCCTCCCCCCAACAGCCTCCTCCTTTCACCCAACCTCGCCCCTCCCAGTCCCCTGCCCCTCCATTAGTCATGTGCACGCAGCTAGCAGCCAGCAGCCATAATTAGACAAGGACAAATCGCCAACCATGGACACGGATGACTCTGGCCGCTAAATAAGGCCCTGTTTCCATACCAACCTGTGGGCGGCAAGTAGGGCCAAGGAGAGGCTCAGTGTGTGGGAGTGAGAAGCACGCAGGGATCAGCACTGTCCAACAGACCCTGTGATCCCCTGGCCTGGCCTGGGAACTCATTTATTATCGTATAGACCCATGGTTTGAACCCAACTATCACACTAGCAGTCTATTCCTGAAATGTTCAGGAATTTTTTTTGCATGGGGTCATATGTGATTCTGAGCAGGGAGCAATCGATTAACCTCAAATTAAACCTCTTTCACAGATAGTTCAAGTTAATTACTGGCAATACCTTCATGATACCACAAGGGATTTTCACTAACATCTAACTATATTCAGGAAGATTTTCATCTTGTGTATTTTCACAAATACCATGGCAATGCTGGAATTGATAGGACATAGCAGATAATGGCAATGCAACACTTGCCAACATTACAAAACTCAACAAAGGAGAAAATGAGGCAAGGCTAGCTGTAAGTGTATACAACAGCTCTCTTCCCAGGAACATAGCTGAACACTGGTACTAGTGTTCTTGTAATGTAGTTCATTTTCAACAGGTTTATGAGACAATTGAAGTTTTTCTTTGTGATCTACTTCAATCAGAAACACATTTTACATTAGGAGGTACATAAACAAAATGCTGTATGCTGAACTGGACAGAACTAAAGACAACAGACAAAGACGTGATTGTCAGGGTCCGGTAGTGTTATGTGTCTGTCTGTCAGGGTCTTTCTGTGTTTCCTGTTTTATTTTGAAATTTTTTTTGTATCTTAATTCCTATGTCCTGTCAAGTCTTCTCCCTCACGTGTGCGTCATTGCCTCTCCTCCTAATGTGTCTCACCTGTGTCTAATTGTCTACCCCTTCCTTGTGTATTTAAACCCTGTGTCCCTTTCCTCCTTGGCCAGATTGTCTTGTCTTCCCAGTGAGCAGTCCAGCATTAATTTCTTGTGAGTTCCTCGTGTTTTGATCTTGTTTTGTACCTCGACTACTGAGTTTGCCTGTCCCATTAAACTGTACCTTTGCTTATTAGTACTCCCGGTGTCGACCCATTCTGGGATTAAAACGATTTTGATTAAGAATCTCCCTGCGAGTCTCTGCATTTTTCCTCCTGAGCCTGTACCTGATAGTACAATCTGGCCCAGACTGGATTCAGCAGAATTGGACCCAGTTCGCTCAGCCTTGAAGGCTCAAGGAGCAAGCCTTCGTTGGCAGGAAGAGCAACTCGGTTCAGTTCACCAGGAAATGTTTGAAGCAGCGAAACGCAATGAATTGGCGTGCGCGACTTTCTTGGCTCAATTAAGTTCCATTATTGATCGTCTGCAGATCTCAGAGCAACCGTCTGCTTCACCAACCGCTCCTAAGGGTTCGAAAGCTGCGGCTGAGTTTCCTGTTTCTCCCGTCAGTTAGTATTCTCTCCACCTTTCTAGCCCTGAACATTTTCTGGTGAGTCTGTGGATTGCCGTCACTTTATTTCTCAATGTGAGCTACATTTCGAGTTTAACGTTTCCGACTTTTCTTCAGAACGAGCTAAGATCGCATTTATAATCTCCTATCTGACTGGTCGAGCCAGATCTCTGGCTACGGCTGAGTGGAACCACCAATCAGCCGTGTGTTATTCCTTGCCGGAATTTCTTAAGATATTTACAAAAATATTCCAGTTGACATCTCCGGGCAGAGAAGCAGCAAAATCATTGGTATCTTTGAGGCAAAGCAAGCGCCCAGTAATCGATTACGCTGTTGAATTTCACATCATAGCAGCTGACAGCAGTTGGAATCAACCTGCGCTAATAGACGCTTTCCTGAATGGCTTGTAAGAGACTCTAAAGGACCATTTAGCTCAACTAGACCTACCGGCAGATCTTGAGGCATTGATTGATTTGGCCTCTAAAATAAGAGACTTTTTGAACGTCAGAGACCTCAGTCTCAACAGGATCAGTTCAGGTTTGCTCCCGTTTCCCAGCAGCGAGTTTATCCTCCAGTTCCCCAGTGGCAAGTTTTTTTCTCTTGCTCCATTTAAGGAATTATTTGATAGACCTAAACAATACAGTGAATTACCAGAACCGATGCAAATCGGCCGGACCAGCCTCACTCCACTGGAAAGGCAGCGGAGATTGAAGGAGGGGAGATGCATTTACTGAGCACAGTTGGGACACTTCATTGCCTCCTGCCCAGTAAGGTCTCCAACATCTGTCGCTGCCTCTTCGTCTTTGGTGAGTCAAAACAAACTACCTGGCACCTGGCACTACCTAGACCTCTAACTAAAGTAATGCTCAAATCGGATTCTGATTCCCTAGTCTTCCAAGCATTAGTAGACTCCGGAGCAGACACAAATTTGATGGGCTTCCAAATTGCCAAGAGACTACAGTTGTCCCGGACAGAGATCCCTCAACCTCTTTTTACATCAGCCCTAGATGGAAGATTAATGTGTAAGGTTACACACCAAAGGTGTGGGCTGTGAGGTTGTGAGGTTAAAATTACCTATATCCTCCCGAGTCCACCCCTCATTCCTCGTAAGCAAGGTTAAACCGGTTAAAGAGAGCGCCCTCGTCCCAGCCACTAAACCACCTCGTCCTTCCTGCATCATCGACGGTGAACCACCTTACATTGTCCAACGCCTGGTGGCTGTCAGGCATCGGGGACGAGGAACTCAGTACTTGGTGGACTGGGAGGGCTATGGTCCTGAAGAGCATTCATGGGTATCGTCAAAGATCATCGTGGACCCTAACTTATGAAGGACTTTTTAAAGACTCATCCTCCAAGTTTTGGGCCGCCAGGTGTCGGCCGTAGGAGAGGGGGTACTGTGTTTCCTGTTTTTATTTTGAAATTTTTTTTTTGTATCTTAATTCCTATGTCCTGTCAAGTCTTCTCCCTCAAGTGTGTGTGATTGCCTCTCCTCCCTAATCTGTTTCACCTGTGTCTAATTCTCTACCCCCTTCCTTGTGTATTTAAACCCTGTGTTCCTTTCCTTTTGTGCCAGATTGTCTTGTCTTCCCAGTGAGCAGTCCAGCATTAATTTCTTGTGAGTTCCTTGTGTTTGGATCTTGTTTTGTACCTTGACCATTGATTTTGCCTGTCCCCTTAAACCGTACCTTTGCTTATTAGTACTCCCGGTGTCGACCAATTTTCTGATTAAAACAGTTTTGATTAAGAATCTCCCTGTGAGTCTCTGCATTTTTTTAATCTTCCTGAGCCGGTGCCTGATAGTGATAAGCAGAGTAGGATGTTCAGATTGCTTGCTCACTTGAAAGCATCCTTCATCAAACAGACATAACCCTTCACATGGTTGTCCCTGCAATGTTAGAGCTGGATTATCCCTGAAATGTCACTGCATTTAGATCTTAAAAAAAAAAAAAAAATGGAGGTACAACGTTCTGTCTAAAGGGATCTCTGACAAATCCCCAACAAGGGGGAATATTTTAAAGGTAGCCTGCAAGAAAACTAAACCCCTTGTTCAACATCATAACTTTCAACCCTATTCTTATTAGGAACTTTACTGTTTTAATTACGGGACAGATTGTATTCATTCTCTCACACTATGGTTTAGAAATAATGGGCCTAAAGTATACTTGTGTATATACTGTGTGTTTCTGGTGACAGGATCACATGAAACATAAATTTCATGAATATTAAAGTTTTTGCATAATGTCAAAATGCTAAAGGTGTAAAATGCAATGGTGCTAACCAAGGTATCCCGAATATGAAGGTCATTCATAGACAAATGTGAGAGAGAAGGTGGGACCCTAACTCTTCATCACATTCCTGTCATGCAACATCACTGCATCAGTTGGTTTTTTTGGTGGTCAAACTAAATCTAAATGAGTAAATTAAGTAAATAAAGCAAAGCTGAGGCAATAAAGTGGTTTCAGGATACATTAGGGGTAACATTAGAAAGATGGAATTAGCAAAAATGAGAACCCATAGAATCAGATTACACATGGACGGAGAACCTGGCTGTCAACAAAACGTAAATTACAGCCATATTAGGATAGAGCAAACTGAGTCCACAGGGGAGTATCAATAACAATTGCTTTGGCCAGGTCAGAGCTGTAACACATTCTCTGCGAAGAGAGGGGTCGCAAGGAAGTTGACCGCATCGCACTCACACATACTGTATATATGCGCACAAAAAAACACACAGCAATGCACACACAGCATGCTCCACCAGAGCAAACCTTATTGATCTGCCACCTAATTTCCTAATTAGTTTTTATTGGATTTCATAATCGCCATCAGGACACATCAAAAGAAACTCAAAACCCCTGAAAGATTTTCTGCTCTCCTCAACATAATTTTTTTCAACTGTGAAAAGGAAGCTATGTTTTCAATTACAAGTCCCCAGATGTGAGAGTGACCCTTTTTCCTTAACTTCCTCATCATAAGTCCTTAGACAGCAAACACTACACAACAGGCAACACATCATTCCTCCCATGTGCACTAACAGATGTTTAGCATTGCACATTTTCTGCATGATCTGATGCTATTTGTCACAGTACTGCTCTCTCCTCAGTTGCCTCTCAATTCCAATCAATTACCACTTGTTAAAAATACTGCAGTATGATGTGCATAAAAATGTTGAGATAATGAAAAAAAATATTTTGGATACTGGGTTCCAAGAGTTTCTTTTTGCTTGTTCCATGGCCCATGTAACCTCGGTCTCCAGGAAAAAACTTTGAACTATCCAGACTTTTTTGCCATGTCCTCTGAGAGCCTTCGGCTGGCATTTTTGCTCAACATTGTCAGGGTCCGCTAATGTAAAATGTCTGTCTGTTAGGGTCAGTCAGTGTTTCCCCTCTTGTTTTGAAATCCCTATGTGTCTATTCCTCACTTCCTGTCTAGTCTTGTCCCCCAGATGTGTTTGATTATTCCCTCTCCCTAATGTGTCCCACCTGTGTCCAATTGTCTACCTATTCCCCGTGTTCCCTTCCTCCTGTGCCAGATTGTCTTGTCTTCCCAGCAAGCATTCGCGCATTTAATCCTTGTAAATCTCCTTGTGTCAGACCTGTATTCCGTGTTTCGATTACCGAGTTTGCCTTATCTTTAATCTGTACTTTCACATAATTTGAATTCCTGGTTACTCTTGTTAATAAAACAACTACCGATTCAGAAAGCTCCCTGCTGTCTCTGCATTATTGGATCCCCTGGATCTGGTACCTGATAAACATAAAAAACTTGATTCTCAGTTGCTGTGAAGCAGAGCTGTTAGCACGATGCAATGGAAAACTGAATGTCCAGCAGCGACCAAAACACTCAAAGAACTACAACAGCTAGGCAAGTGGTTCTTACATATCTGAATGTTTTTAGTAATGTGACAAAAAAAAAAAAATAAGCTGAGTATAGAAAGCAGACATTATCTAAAATGGGTTCAAGTGCAAACATTCAATACTCTTATTCACATTGGGGACAGTTAGCTTATTCTTGATTATTTTGTGAAGAACCAGACCTTAAATAAGTGGAGTGTGACTCCCCTAGAGTGCAGTCCTCAAATTTTCAGTTATCACATTTGTTATATCTATTTCCAGAGAATTATTCTTGCACCATCTAGTGTGCAATTTATAAAGACAACCAGAGATCAATCAGAAAAGTTAGAAATCTGTGGTCTGTAAAAACATGATTCAGAACACAAAAATAACACAAGGACCCTTGTTTTCTAAATAAAATGTCTGCTGTAAAACAGCCCTTATAACTTTTATATCTGATTGTGCCTGTGAAGTCATATCTGATATCTGCGAGAAAATTAAGGGAAGTACAAACTGATTGCTTACAGACTGCTGCCTAATGAGTCTCCTTCCCAAATATCAATCCTTTGGGTTTCTCAGGTTATCATATACTTTAGGTTGTTAGCCAACCCCTACAACCTATACAAGCCCAAAGCATTGGTATGTGACAATCCAGGAATGATCCACCTTAGTGTGGACGTGGTCAAGCAGAGACTGAGGAGAAATGTTTAGACCGAGAGAAAGACACACACATACAAATACAGAGCCCAAATCATCCCACATAACAAATAATCATCAATCATCCCAAAGCAGTGAAAATATTTACTTACAGTAATCATCCAACCTGACACCAAATAGGGTCATCTTCAACGGAAAAGGAGAGTAATTATGAAAAGGCATGAATAGGCATGTAATTGTGGTAAAGGAATATAAATAATGACCTGAAGGTGTAGCTTTTACTATGCAGTGAATAATGAATCTGGATTTGAGTGAAAACAAGTTACAGTACTTTGTCTTTCTTGATGTTCTTCAGGAGTTGCCCAAATTAGGTATTTACACAATATTTTTTTATGACGTTTTCTTCTTTCTCATTTTTTTTCCTATGTGACGCTATGTCTTGGTTGACAATGTTTTTTTTTTCTCCTCGTGCAAAGCAATTCCCTTAAGGGCAATAAATATTCAATTAATTAAATAAAGTATTCATTCATTCAAGATCAGTTTTTTTCTTGCTTTTATTACCCTAGTCTTCCTACCACATTTTCTACAGTACAGGTGAGACCCGCCTGACGGGTTTCTAACTTCTATCACACCAATCCCTGCTCATGCTGAGATGTTGAGAGGGGGAACAAGTTCAAATCCAGTGAAGATGTTTTTGGCCTTGATCACCATACCCATCAATCCCTGGCGGATTCCCACTCAGATACGTCTTATTTTATTAGTGGCTTCGGCCTTCTGCTGCCCCATTGCACTGTGATCAATACCAGCATGGGGATGGCCCATATTTTTCACACTTTTAGTGCCTTAACGCCTTTTAACTGTGTCACCTGACAAACGACAAGCTCTCCCCAAACACTGATTTCCTATTGATTTCTCCCTCACTCAGCTATCCCTTCCTTTGTCACTCTCCCATTGTTTTTATCTTCAGTTATCTCCTCTCTCCTCCTTCTATATGTTCACACCGACTAACTTAAGCAGAGGATGGACTTGCCAGCCATTGACACCCATTCCTTTTAGAGTTAACTAAGGGTGGATCAAAGGGTGAGCTATTCAATTTATCTAATTTATCTATTCAATATTATCAGAAAAATACTTCTAGTTCACCTTGTTACTTGCGTCAGGTAAGACACAAACTATAATTTAAACCTCACAAAATGAATGGAGACCTATCTGTGATCAAGCAACCATTAACAAAGCAGGACACAGTGAGCTCAGTGCAACAGATGTTATGACAACCTGGAGGGGGACAGATCCATCCATCATCCACTGAAGTCCTGGTGATGGAAGCAGGGTTTGGACCACGGAGGAGAATGTCCAGCAAATCTGAGCAGGGCAACTTGCAATCTATTTAAAGAGCTTCAAGTGGATTACAACTGTATTAAAAAGTTTGATATGTGTACAGTGCACGTGAGATGACAAACCAAATGCAAAAATAAATGAATAGCAGTGATTTAAACAAAACTATGAAGGTAATAAAATGGGGGGAAATTTTCTTGTTAGCATTTGAGATTAAAAAAAAATCATTGTGAAAAAATTACAATCAAAACACTTAACTGCTCTTTGACTGCATTAGTGCCATACCACCCACCTCAAAGTGTACATTATTAATGCAAAATTAAACCTGTGCCTATTCCTTCTAGACTGGCTTATCCACTCAGTTACCTCTGTATTGATCTCTCATCTAAGGCAAATCCAGTCTGTTCCTCCTACCCTTCTTGCCATCAATGTCATTAAATTTCGGTCCCTGATTAGAACATACTCCGGACAAGTCCAGTTCATGATGGTGACTTGATTTTCTAATTCACAAGCTAATACATGATGTGTGTTTCTGTGAACCTCGTTATTTGAAGTTTGTGTCTTGTTATAATTGTCTGTGTAGTAAAACACATTACTTTATTTACAACTCTGCTGTTCACATTTTTTAAAATTTGTAAGAGATATATGAAAAATAGACCACTCTTTGAAATCTGTGAGGATTTAAGTCTATGTGTGAAGTCTGACTAAGAAAACCAACACCTTCATTCCATGAGAAATTCCATAACATGACCTGGCACCCTTATGAATCCTCTGACCATCTAACAATGGGTTAAATGATAAATTGATATCTATGGCATGGCTTGCCAAGTAACACTGGGCACAGAGCACACTTAGAAACTGACCATGAAGTAATAACAAGCAAGTGGGCATTTTCTATTAGGGCAACAGGGTAAGGAGTTGCAGGGGTTGTGGGCTATGAAAGCACCCGTCTCTCAAACAAAACTGCACAGCTTTAACAGAAACCCCGACTACACCGCTGTGTTAGGCTACAGTAATGGGAGAGCTTGAGCACCAGCTAGTGGATGTGGAGTTTCACTGCCAAGACGTCCCACACCAAACACATTAATCATGACCAGAGGAGTGTAAAATTCAATCGGCTCCTTCCATCCATTTCATGTGAAGCAGACTGAAGGCCGGCCTTGTAGTGCCTGAGAAAGGAAGGATGAAAAAAAGGGAGGAAAGAGAAAGAGGAGCTCCCTACACTTCATCAGAACCCCTTCTTCATAACAAATGGAGTGTCTCTCTGGCGGAGGAGTGCCATCAGAAACACGCGTTCTCTCTATCCATTTAATTCCGGCAGTGGAGGAAGGGTCAGGGAGGGAGCAGTGGGTGCGTGTTCTGCTCTCTGCTCGCCGCTTCCCAAGTCACATAGTAAACTACCTTTTAGGAATTGTTTCTCAATAAGAAATGATCCGTCCATTTATCTGCACCAGGCAGGCCTGTCTCCTCACCCAGACCTCCAATGTTTTTCGTTTGACCTGATCAGGGCTATAAACTAGACCGAGACACTTTCAATTTGTCACCCGAGGAGGCCTCTGGAAGTCCCATGCTACTGATTGCATCCTCCCTCGCAAATGTAAAAATTCCTCCCATGCCTGAAATCACTTAGAATTCAAGTATCTAAGATTTTTTTTCATGCGACAAAAAAATATCCTGAGAGATAATCACATCCACATGCAAGAATGCCTAGACAGATGATGTTGTTTTGTGGGCACAAAGAAGATTTATATAATTACTCCAGTGAATGCATAAAACAATTCTTTTTCTCTTCTGCTAAACAAGTGGACAGGAGATGACAAACCAAATGCCATCTCCACTAAATGAAATATACTGATTAAAATTATATCTCCGATGTCTAAAGTCAAGACCACACTAATGGATAAAATCCTTTATCGCTCTATACAGTATGTATCATAAGCTTCATTCTCCCATGTCTAAATTAGCAACATAGTTTATTACATTGATGTAAATTATATTAAATTAAATCATACTGCCCTATTTTCATATCAAAAAGTTCTACTCTTATGAAACAAAACAAAAAGTAAAACTCTAACAAAATCCACGATGAAGGAAATCTAAACTACACTGTGATCCCCTTCAAAGAATAAAACCATCAAAAACTGGTAGAGGAAACAGATTGTTCATTGAGGGGAGAAATATTAACCAAACTGTTTTCTTTCAAAACAAGTATAAACTTTGAACAGGGGGTAATTACAATTCACACATGACTTCCTCTCTCATCAAACCCTTTAAAGCAGTTAAACATTCTTTGATTTGGATGGAACTCGTCAATGATTTTTTTTGACAGCACTGAAATATGGCGAGGAACATTTAACCACGTACACGCAACCTGCTCAAACTGCTGTCTGGTCAGTGTCACATGTGCTCGATTAATCAATACCTCCAGCTGTCACACCGCACATATACGGTTAAACACCACTAATGGGCAACTGAGTGGAACTGAAAAACAGATTAAGAAATTACCCTTTTCACTTGTTTTTGTCCTCTTTGAACACATCAGGTAAGGAACGGCGTCCTTCCTGTCAGATGAAAAAGAGACAGAGGCAGCACTTTTCATTGTACTTCTAAAGACCCCTAAAATGCAGGACACAACGCAAGACACAGTAAGAAATAATATTATAATAATGAGGCACTGTGAAAAAGCAAATTTAAAGGGGCCTATAACAGATCTCAGGATTCTATTGAATTAGAACCATTTATATAACTCAAATTGGGAAACATAATTTAATTAATATGTAATTGTATCACTGAAAAACAGCATTATATGTTTATACCTGCGGTGTCAATGATGCACTACAGCACTTGACATCTCAGGAGTAAAAAAGAAATATTTAATTATTTAATTAGCACAAATACACAGTAACACAAAACTGACATCAGAAAGGACAAGGCTCAGCTTCATGAATAAAGAAATAATGTAAATTAATGACAGAGTAAATGAATTAAAAGTTTGTTTAGCAGCATTTTTTTCAGTTGCCATATCCTCCCCTTCAAGTCAATGGCACTACACAACATGCTTTTCTAAACCAGAAAACGTGTTCGGACTGATCAGGGTGTGTCTGTGTTTGGTCAGGTTTTTCTATGTGTCCGTGCGTTTCCAAAGTTTCAATTTCTCAAGTTCTGCTTCTTTGGAACAATAGCAAAATAGCCATTTTTTGCTGATTTGCTGATTTCACTGTATATAATACATATTATTGTTAAAAGATTCAGAGAACCTGAAGAAATATCTTGATGATCTTTAGGCTCCCAGACGACACTGCATTGAAAACAGATACAATTCTGTAGAGGACATCACTGCATGGGCTGGGGAACACATCCAAAAATGACAGTCTGTAAACACAGTTCTGACGTGATTCAAATGAGTGATAAACATGACCCACGTGACCCTGTCCTAACTTTTTTTGAAATGTGCTTCTGGTATCAAATTTTAATATTCAAACACAACAAAGTTTCCAAATTCAGCATTTGCCATTATGTGTTTGTGTAATTTACAACTAAATACAGGGTTTCAATGTTTTGCAGATCTCTTTGCTATTGAATCAAGGGTGCAGATTCCATTACCACTAAGGGGGGGAACAAAAACAAGGAATTTTTCTTCAGATTATTTTTAGGGGTTGGGGGAAATCAAAATATCAACCAGGTGTATAATTTCTGCTACAACAGACAAAACCATTAATTGTAGTTTAAAATATACAGTAATGCATCACTTTAAGACCACTGATACACTTACTCTACTAATATGTGTGGCACAATAGGACAAGTGATCTAAAATCAGAACTTGAGATTTAACTTTAGAGCCCTGTGCAAATTTCTGATCTGGGCCTACAGGATTAACAAATATAGGTTGTCATTTGAGACTGTTAACATGATACAAGAGTTGTTTTATGTTCTTTGTATTTCATGTGATTCTAAATATAAAAATAACCTACATATTTTAGTTGTAGGTACACAAAACAACATGCAAACAGAACAAACAGCACTATCAGCTTTTCAGCAGCATTTTTTCTGCTAAAAAAAGGCTTTCAAGTGTTTTAACTATGGAACCTGAGATTTCGTTTCTCTGTCCACGTGTGTATTTATGCTACTACTCTCCACTGATTCTTCTACTCTTTTTGTCCAAAATGAACAGATGTATTAACCCTTTACAGAACCTGTAAAGTCCCAACAGTTTTTATTATTCTTTATAATCAACATGTTAATATACTATTACATATAATTCTATCAATATAATATTATAACAACACAAACATTAACATAACACTTACATAGTGGCATTTGGAGCCTGCAAAAAAAATACAGTATATGTATAGTTCAGTCACTACTTAACCTGTGCTTGACAATTCTGTCACACAGAAATGGAATGTGGGAAACACAGTCAGAAGGTCCGGAAGGGTGTCAGACTTTAGAAAATATCAACTTAATTTCATCATACATGTGCCCACTGGATGAAATCACTGAGTAGGATATTTGGTGAGGGGGAACAGAGACAAAACTTATTAATAAGTGGAGTTGGTGTTTATTAAACACACAACTTAATTCCATTCTTAAATAATAAATCATTTGTTAATGCCTGTTTACTATACACAGTAAATGGACATACAGTGACGTATGAGGCTCACCTAAACCCCCTGTAAGACCGCAAGCCTCGCTTGAATGCTTCTACTGCCCTCTACTGGCTGGACGCAGAAGCTCTCCAACCTACACCTAACGCCTCTTGTTTTATTTTCCTTTACCGAATGATTAGGGAACATATCCATGCTGAACAGCGTACCTGTCACAATGGTTACAATATTTTCATAATGGCTAATACAGATCATACAATTACTTCTTGGACAATTTTACAACCACTGAATAGATTCATTAACAGCTGAACTTTTGAAATCATGCTCAAAAGCACATGTCTGCTCTAATAAAATGGTCCAATAGTTGTTTTGTTTTCTAGTAACTTAAAAACAGACTGCTACAGTGTTCCACCGGAAATGACCCGACACTTTTATTGCTGATCTCGGCCCACTTGTCCCGCATCCAAATGCAATATGTTTTAACTTTATCCAAGATGGCGCCGTGCCAGCGGCAGCCTGTTGCAGTGTGTTTTTTGTTGTGATTTTTACTGTGTATTTTGTGTTGTTTTTCTTGCACTGTCTTTTGCACTAAACGTTTTTCTCAACGTTTTTCAATGTTTTTTCCCGGCACCCATGGCGCCGCTCACAACACGGGGCCAGAGCGACAATACCGGCCGCATTGTTTACACGCGGGATCAGCTGATCGCCCTGAGACAGTCGACTCTCACTGCCGGAGAGAAGCCTTCCATCCCCGGGGTTATTAGGAGGGGACGCCGTGGCTGCAGAGCGGGGGCTAAAGTCAGGATGAAGAAGAGGAGGTTTAAGGCCTGTATCCCTGCAGTCATTGTGGGAAATGTGACATTTGCCAGCGATCTGTTATATGTCCACCGGTCCTGTACCAGAACAATATTGCTGCTGTGACAAATTCATCTCCCTACTGGGATTAATAAAGTTATCTCTATCTCTATCTCTCTATCTCTAATTACTGTACTCACATTTGAACAAACACACAGATCTTTTAAGGGGAAACACCCCCGGTTTCAAAACAACTGCCCCAAACAAGTGTGAAAACATCCTATAGCTTGATGTACAGGTGAATGGATGCAAAAATGGAGTCAACCTTCCATTCAGGAAGAGAATAAATATGGTGGAGCTGTCCTTTCCATGACATCACTTGTTAAACCTTTTGTAATTGCAAGGGCCTTAAAATATTCAACTTTTATGCCCAACAAAGAGAAGCCTCCTTTCTACATCTACTCTTAAAATTTCAGCAAACTTAACGTTTCTATTCCTGTGAAATTGAAGTCTGTGCTATGCAGTCAAAGATCAGAGCAGGTATACAAGCTGCCAACAACTGTAAATACTGTACTTGACTAAACTTACCTAAATGATTACTTTCTGTTGTTTAACAAACCCTTTAATTTGGGCTTGTTAACAGTAATAGTTATGGTTATAGTCATAGTTCTTCTTCACAGTTTTAACATGAAATCAGAGGCAAACACAGGTGACCTGAATAGAACATAACCTTTACTAGCATCATTGCTAATACTTGTGCTTACTGTATTTTCCTTGCCCAAATGGTTGTTGTGACAAACGTATATAGCAGGAAAAAGCCCAAACGCAGCTAATTAGGTACGAATGTCCTTGAAGACAACACTTGGAGGTAAAATAAATGAACAGTAACATAATACTGTGAATACACACCTTATTGACTTCCCATTGCAGAACTACAGCGGTGCTTTCCGCAACGCGCAGTAACTTCCACAGCTAATTAGAGGCAAATGGTTACCATACAGTGCGCTCAGTGCTCCCCCTCATGGCTGAAAGTTGTATTGCAGCAGCTCCTGAAACCGTGGTAAGAAACGTTGGGAGGAAATTGGCCTGCACGCTGGTCCGAATGGCCATGGACATAGCTCATGTTTAATATATTCATCAATGTAGGGTGATAAATGGATAAAAGAAAAACATAGGCCTACGACTCAAGTTTTATTAAAGCTATAAACCTTTTCACGGCGCGTATATATTGGCATGTAATCACAGGTACATGCAGGTGTGATAAATAAAGGTTCTTAATAGCACCTTGACTCTGCTCGACTTTAATAGAATAGAACTATGTTGTGTCAGTACTAACACCATGTTTTATTCCTGCCAGATATGGCTGCTGTGATCAAGATCTTTAAGCTCTTTCTTTTAACAATTTCCCTCGGGGATAAATAAAGTATTCTGAATCTGAATCTGAATCTGAAGATCTATTGGAATTGCCCCCTGATCTGTTCAGTGGTGATTGTGACATAACTGTAATTTAGAATTATGTATGTATTTAGCAAATACTGGGCACAACAGACATGTTTCACAGCAGCTGATTTACCAAGAAATAGGGTAGAGTAAGTAGGGTAAACATAGGCGTTAGCAATGATACTGAGTTCTACGTCTTCCAGGTCAGGTAGAGTCAAGGTGCAGTGAATATATTGGTAGACGGAGCTACCAAGCAGGAGGCAAAGAGGAAGACCAAAGAAGAGATTCATGGATGTGGTGAGAGAGGACATGCAGCTAGTCGGTGGTGACGGGGGAGGATGATTCGCTGTGGTGATTCCAAGAAAAAGTTACCTAAAGCCGAAAGAGGAAGAAGTAGTTCACTGGATGGAAGATAACCTTCATTTGGATTAATTACTTACATTTGATTTTACTTGCTATTTCATGTCACTATGGTTGGCATGAAAAAGGTCAATAACCTCAGTAGGTCATTAAACAACATGTAATTAAGTAGGTGCACCAAGGCCCTCTTCATACCTTTTAGCACACACATGGAACATAGACAAAATTGGGTTTCTTGCTTTTTTGCTCTTGTGTCAACAGCTAAACATTTTTAAGCTACACATATGATGTCAAGGGCTCAGGGACATCAAGGTTCTCGTGCTTTACTGACAATATTCTGAACCGTCTGGGTCAGACAGTTTGTGGTAAGACAGTGACACCTCCTGGCAAACTAAAGCATGCATGCAAACAATGCATTAAAAATATGTTCCTTACAGTAGTTGAAAGGAAAAAATAAAAGATATCAAAAGCCGACCCAGTGCGTGACAATAAGGCTTTATTTAAGGTTGTGAGGAATGAATGACAGAAGAAATGAGATGGTTTTTCTTTTCTTAGAGGTGAGCAATTACACAGGTCTGCAGATTACTGCTTTGGCTGCAGACATACACCGAACATCAGCACAAATGAGGATAAACGTTTCTTCTTGCAGTAAATCTACAAGACGGTCTTAAGTGTTTAGATCTACCTTAAAGTACCTTTTAACATGCAAAGGTGTCTCATTTATATATCTATCTAATTTGTTTTTGTTTACCTGACTGCATCACAGTGTGTTGTTCTGTAGTTCGATTACAGTCTCACAGATCTACAGTAATCACCTCTCGAACAAGATCTAATAAAAACCAAGTAGGCAAAAGTAAAGTCTGGTGACCGTGACCCTACTGGTGAAATGAGACCTTTAATATACTGCCCACTGCCACTATCAGTGCCAAAAACCCCTGAAAAAAAAAAAAAAAACATCAGAAAGGTTGAATACATGCAATCAATCTGGAAAGTATGAGAAATAATGAACGCTGATCACCTGGTCGGTTGACAGTGACTAAGAACAAAAAGTACACAAAGGTCTCACTAAATAAATACTGGGACAAGCTGGAAGAAAAAAGAAAACCATGATGGAGGAAAAGATGGTTGAAAGCAGATAAATGCTAGTATCTTTGAGGCTTTGGAGGCATGTCTAAGTGCACAGCATTTCATCTCAGGAACAAGTTGGCACTTTTAGTTTTGATTTCACAGCTTTTCGTTTATAACTTCCACCTAAATGTGAAACGTAAGATAGGCTGATAAAGGAAGTGGGCACTGAGTGGTAACAAGGCCACTACGTCAGAACTAGACAATGGTTTAGTTACAGTAAAGAGTTAAAAAAAAAGAGGAAATGTTTCTCTATGCCAAGTAAAAATTTTGAAAATGTATGGGCCACTTCATCTTCTGTGAAGGAACAGAAAGTGTAAGAATTCAAAGACAATTTATAGTGAAAGTGAACCCATTAAAAACAGAAGCACCCAGGCTACGAGGAAAGAAAACCAAAAGAATATAAAAAAAATTTAAAAATCATGGGTCTCTCAAAGGGAAACAGCCTCACATTCCATTGTCTTCTATTATTTGTCACGCAACAGGAAAATACTGCAATTAAAAAAATAACTAAGCCAAGAACCAGGTGCAGACAGGTCTGTGGCACAGGCGCTGCACCCTGGTCCTGAGACTGATCTGCGTATATACAAGTATGAATGACATGAGACTCATGTCTCATCACTCACGCTCACAAATATACACTCCAATCTATACACAATGAAACAAGTCACACATGTTAACATCAACACTGAAAAATGGATCCACCTAATCACATTCTAGGGTGGCTACATAGTGCCGAGAGGGTGAAAGGATGACAAATATATATTACATCATTATGTACAATATTATTGAGAGCGGCGAAATGTATGTTTTTCTCCTCAGTTCAACCAGTCTCTCTGCTTTAACATGGTGAGATGACAACAGGATTTAGAGGACGCGGGACCTCTTGCTGGCCAAAGAACCATGCTGAAAGAGGGGAGAGACAAGGTACGGTTAATATTAATACAACAAAACATTTATTGTCATTGGAATGAGCAGAATAAAACAATATTGAGAAGACTACTCCTGGAAGACACAAATTAAAACCTACAACACAGAACCTGACGTAAATAATTACATCCAAATAAATAAATATTGCACAATGGGAGATTCATAAAAACATTGTGGATGTTACACACAGACCGTTTTCATTTTGCATTTTGGAATGGGAATGGCCGTTAAAGTTGTTAATGTAAAAAAAAAAAAAAAAAAAAAAAAAAAAAAAAAAGAAATGAGGAATCAGGGAAGTTGTATCCATTGTTAAACAATAACCAAGGCCAATGATAAACTCCCTGGCTCAGGCCAGAATCTTCAAGGACAACATGATGTTTTAAAGGTGTATTTATGATAAGCTTAACAATCTAAGTACATACAGGCAATGTATACTTGCGGACTAACAAAGCAGTTATTGAACGTTGTCAGAAGCTCTGAGAATATGAGCTAAATACAGAAATACTTTTACAGACATGCTCCAGCCACTGATTAAACCCTTTAAAAACTCATTTCTGTTTCGTAAAGTTACACATTTTGACTTCTTTTTTTTTTTTTTTCATGGTGACATTCCTTTGTGGCTTTATAATGGCTTGGATAAACAATGAAACGTTGTTTCATATAGGTTGTGGGGACCTGTGACTGTGCACTTTAGTCCTGCCTCGTCTCCACTAATCACTCTGCCCCTCGCCTGTAGCTGGAGCAACCCAGCAATAACCCATTCAAACTAGTCTACTATACGATGCAGTGTGTTGAGTTCTTACATTGGAGTCATTCAGCCATACATGTCTGAAACAGACACAGATTCCCCAGAAGGAGAAGAGCTACTTATACAAGGTTGCCTACAAGTTCATGCATCAGAATGGTAAGTTTCATTTCTACACTAGGCTTTAAACTTGCATAGTCATCAGGATTGGTTCCTTAGGTTTTCTACGTACAGGAAAGTGTTGTTTTTTTTGGGGATTGTCATGGTGGATTGCAGGATGAAAGCAGAAATCCTCAACTGACTGCTTATTTCATTCATGGTGTGCGTCGCAGTACAGCATATGTACACATTAATTCAAAAACGGGACTTTCTTCGAAGGCAGTCTTAAACACAATATAACTGGGGCTCTTACCACACTGAACCATAACAAAAGTTACAGCTATTTAATAACAAGATAGACTATGTGATTCCTTTCTTCGACCCACCTTTGCCTGCTTGTAAAAGTGTGGGGCCAATTCAACCAACCAGGACGACTCAACAGCAGTCACATCGCGCATGTAGTATTTCGACGTCTGCACCACTTCATTGAAAACAACCCTGGAAACGAGACATTCGGAACCCTTAAAGGACAACAGCATAAATGTTTGTCTAAATGTGAGTCAATTGTCTGTGTCTGGATGCAGAAGAAAAGCCATTTATTGCATCACACAGGAAAAATGGACTGACCATTTCGGAGGTTTCTCGCCATAAAGTACAGAGTTTGGATGGATGTGTAGCTCGCGGTCGTCTCGTAAAGTCCTGGTGGAGTAAATGAATACAAACATGTGTCACGCGACCTAAAAGTGTATAAAACTTTCAATCTTTTGCTGGAAAAAGTTTGACATTTAAGCCTCACCGGTAGGACCCAGAATGGTGAATGCGTGCTGCATTAGCGAAAAACCCCAAGACAATACACTTCAGGATTACATCAGGGTCACCTGTGCAAAGGAAAGTATTATTTAACTTTATTTGTATATGAGAATAAGATGAGAGGCTTTTTCAGTACAGAATTAACAATTTCTTCACATTAAATCAACAGTTATAACGTTTTAAAGGGATATTTCACTAAAAACTGAAAACTTGTTCATTATGGACTTCCTCCCATATTGACTGTTTAACCACAAAATGACTGTTTTCTCCTAAATAACTGTATTAAATGAATAAAAAAAATTAAATTGATTTTATACAGATCATCCAAAGTGAACCATGTCTCTACAAACCCTGATTACCCAAACTTATTTAAAAAGATTTTGTTTACAACCTTTTGTAAGGTGGTGTTCATGAAAGCTTTAAGCTTAGTCGCTACAATTAAGATTTTGGATTGTTAAAGGTAAAATATTAAGCCTATATATATTATACAGCAGATTATAAAAAGGTTTTTTTTTAAAAAAAAAAAAAACATCTTTTCAAAATCAATTCGGGATCTCTGTACTTCCAGAGCCTTGGATTACACCGGACGAGCCGTATGTAGTCATTTTAGTTTTTTTAGAAGAATGTTGCAATGTTCTGAAGCTCACTGAATGTTGAGTGAACTGATACATTTTCCAACGACCTGGAGGTGAGTAGATAATGACTAAATTTTTTTTCTTTTCTACAAAGTAACATATAAGATTTAAAACCAAAAAAAAGGTCACAAGCTAATTATGCTGACTGGTGAACCTGCCACCCTGTCTGACATGGCTGATATGAACCCACACAAAATAATCATACCCTCGCTGGAAGTCCGTGGCACCTTGAACTTGTTCATGAGACGCCGGAGCTGCTCGCGTATAGTCACAGCCCGTAACAGACCCTTATAATTGAGAAAGTGTTCATGACACCACTGGGAGCTCTTCTGGTGCTGCAGAAGGAAACAAAGCGGTTTCACAGCCTTGATTTAAATGGAGTTCACATGTTGTTTCCACTGTCATGGGCTGAGTTACACACCACACATATAGCCATATATGTAGACAAACACTATACCTTAATGAATGCTTCATACACATTCAGCATGGTGAGGTGGTCTCCCTCGGCCACTGCAAACTTCCTGTGCTCTCCAGCCTGCAAACAAAATGGCAAAACAGAGCCACCAGTTATGCTGATGGAGCATATTTTGCTAAATATACAACATGCTCCTTTTATTTTCACTCACGGCAACCTTCTTCTGATTAGGTGGCACGATGAAGATATTCTGAATCTGCATCATCGCCGCAATCGAAACAATCTCTTTGGAGCAGCCGATGTTCCCTGATTCCAGGAGCATCTTGGCAAACATGGGGCTGAGAGGAAACTCTGCCATCCGTACACCCATGGGATCCATCAGGCGGCCGTAATTGTCCAGACCTGCCAGCAGACACACAGCTTGTTAAGACTGCAAGATTATGGATTCTCGTGCAAGGACACCGTAGCTTACAGATGCTTAACCACAGAAATTTGGCACACTAGTCTTACAGTTGAAGGACAGCTGTCCTTTTAAGTTTTCTAATGCTCTGACAGCATTGTTTCTTACCTCCCAGAGCATAGAGCAGCTCTAGAGCCTGGACCATGGTCTGGGCTGGAGGAGGCTGTGAAATCATACCATAATTAAATGCATCTTAAATCAAAAAAAGCAATTTGCAATTTGAAATAACTCTTGAGTACTTAGAAAATATTGTCATTGAATGTTTAAACAGTGACTTCATTAACTTCATGGCTTCTATACATTTGTCCCCAGGCCAAAGGCCAATCTTGTTCATTACAATTTAAAGTATAGAGTATAACTCTTTTCTCAGTGGATGAAGACATCGTGGCCACACCGCAAGGGCAAAGT
>KV751327.1:4828215-4840230 GCA_001698575.1 Mola mola | reverse complement strand
AATCCACATCTACAGCTCTCTGGGGATGATTAAAGAAAGTTTGAGCAGAATGGAAGACCTGGCCGGTAAGAAAAGCGAGGACATCGCCGTCATCCTCTGTCTCATGGATCTTTAGCACCGTCTCCACCGTGGCTTTCACGTAGTCTGGCACCGGACTGAACAGCAGACACGCGCAGGGTTTAAAACAAAAGTTCAAATCATACACCACTTGCTCAGATTACACGCACTGACTACCTGACAGTGTAGAAGACGTCTACAGGAAAGGTGCGTCCCTCCACCGTCAGTATTCCACACGTGTCCTTGCTGGGGTCTCCAGACTCGTTCAGGTTGAAGAAGTCATGGAATTTCTTTCGATGAAGGTGATTTTACAGTTAGTCATAGAGCATTTATTCATCATTTACACTTCATCCGTGAACTGTGTCGTTCCCACAGATCAGTCGCACATACAGAGAAATCACAAAATGTGACATTTGCATGTTAATACAGCTAACATGGTTATATTTAAAGTGTAAGTTCCTAATTTTTTCTTTAAGTTTGGGAGCTATAATGTAATTCTTTTGCTGCTCTCAGGCAAGGAAACAAACTTCCTCCTGCAGTAACTAAATACTTTGCATTTGTGGATAAAAGCCTTTTCAAACAAAAAGTTCAGAAGATGTCTGATATTGCGTTTCAGCCGACTCTTGCCTTATGCTGAGCACATCCTCGGCCCGACCGTATCTCTCTTTCACCAGCGTATCATAGATGTCAGTACTGATGTGATCTGACCGCAACTCTTCCCTTCGTCTGCCTTTGTTTCTCTCCTTTCACTAATAAAGCATATCTGTTCATCTTAATGATGCAGTCACCTTGGCGTCCAGGGTGGCAGAGGCCACAATCAGCCTCAGGTCTCGCCGCTTTTTCTGAATCTGGAGAAGAATCAGAGAGCACAGCGCAGTGCAGGCAGTGAAGTAAAGTCAGGGTTTAAGGGCTGATTGAGTATAAATAAAACAGTTTCACTGAGAGAAATCGTGAGAATTACCTTCTTTAGTAGACCAATGGCTATGTCTGTATACAGGGTTCTCTCGTGTGCTTCATCTAACATCAACACGCTGAGAACGACAGCACAATAACAACATCAGAGTGAGTCCAGCCCAGTCTTGATAACAGGAGTTTGCCTTTGTGCAGATGACATTTTATCAGAGCCGGTAAAGCACATGTTTTAATAAGAATTTTATTTCTTTTAGCTGCTCAAATTATTGCTGGCACGTACCTGTATTTTTTCAAAAGAGGATCTGCCATCATCTCCCGCACCAGCATCCCATCTGTGACGAACTAAAGCAGGCAAAACAGGCAAAATGAAGTACTGAGAAGAATCAAATATCGATATAAGGAAGACGTCACCCGTCTGATGTGGGTGTACCTTGATGCGTGTAACATGGGGATCGGAGCAGTCATCAAACCGGATGGTGTAGCCCACCTCATGTCCCAGCAGGGCCCCCCGCTCCTCTGCAACACGGTTAGCTACCTGTCAGCAGGATAGAGGTGTAAGTTGTGGACTGTGAAGCAGGCATGTGATCTACATTTCATGCAGTGAAATGACATTCGCCAACAGTGACTTACAGAGATGGCAGCCACGCGCCGGGGCTGCGTCACGCCAATCACCTTCCCCTCCGCTGCCCAGCCAGCCTCCAGCAGGTACTGAAAGGAGTCAGGATATTTGATTTTGGAGAGCAGCAGACTGCAGAAGTTAAGCTTAGCTGATATGGTCCAAACCCTGCTGAAAAAGGCCCACTAAGCACCAGGACAAGGTCATGTAAAACTGCTGAGGGAGATAAGCCAAGTGAAGGATACCAGCAGCATAATGTGGCTTTAGCTGTTCGGTTTGGGTCTTTTCAGAGTAGCAGAACAAAATGTTCTCACTCATTTCAAACAATCTTTAAAATGTTAACAGGGACTAAATGCTACTAACCTGAGGGAGCTGTGTTGTTTTCCCACATCCTGTCTCACCGACTATGATGACAGTCTGGTAGCTCTCCACCAGGTACAAGATGTTGTTTCTGTGCTGAATAGGAAACAATTCAAAATAATAACGTTTATCCCCACTGAGAGACACACTCATACAACCAGCTTCCCGCTATATCGGTGCGTGTCCACGCGGGGTCTGACACCTTGAAAACGGGCAGTTTCTGTCGCTGCTTCTCGATGGAGAGGGCGGTGTGCGGGTTGAAGATGATGGGGGATCCGGTGGTCTCTGTGTTGAGCTCCCGCTCCTCTGAGATCTCCGGAGCCTCGGAGCCTGGAAGAGGACAGATGGCGAAGGCGAAGATAAGACGTGCTGTTTACATGGCATCAGGCTTAAAGAGGGTGGCAGGCAGCCAGACATGGAATGAAGGAGCTGCCGGACGATTAAAGCCGTCAGCTGCACACAGTGTGTTCATATCGTACTTTCTCCCTCATGTGTTGTGTTCTGGGAGGACCAGTTCCGCAGAGCCCACGTTACCGGAGCCGAACCGGCCGCAGAGATCACGGAGCAGCCGTGAACGCGACAACCCGACGCCACATCCGCAGCTACACATTGAGTAACACAACCCCCACCCCAAAAATACACCAAATGCCAATTTTATAATTTGTTTTCCCTACTTACCCGGCTTCCAAAATTTCGTAGTGGAAAGAGGAGCCGCCATCTTGGCCACTACGTCACATATAATATTTTTTTTTTTTTTTTTTTTTTTGCTTGTTGGTGACGTCACGGTCAGTGGGATTTTATGAACGATGCCTCTTCACACGGTCTGAAATTCATTATTATTACTCATTTTCTGGTAAAGTTCAGATTAAGTGAGAGTCAAAATCTGAGCCTTGCTTAGAAATTACCACGTGCATCTAAAAAAATTAAAATATCTTGATTTTTCATCAGTTATTTTAGAAGTGAACGTTTAATATATTCTGGACTCATTACACGTTCACTACGACGGTCCAAGCATTTTATTATTTCAATTTTGATAATTGTGGCTTGCAGCTCAAAAAATATATATAAAAAGCTCAAAATATTGAAATAGTCACTGTCACTGTAACTGTATAATTACAATTAAAAAACAAAAAAAAAAAAAGGCTTTGAACATTTCACTTTACATGATAATATAGAATATATAAAAGTTCAAGTTGAATTAAATTGCAAAAAAAAAAAATACCTTTTGCAGTAGTATACCAGTGAAATAAGGATAAAAATGGTATCACATATTATTTTTCTTCCAAAAGCAAAGTAGGGTATGAATTGCAGTGCAAAGAATTCCAATGCAACAAAACATTCTAATCTTTTAACAGATTTAATCACAACAAAAACTAGAATTCTAATGTTTATTCAGATTAAAAAAAAAGACACACACCATCTCTTTGAAAATGGAGGCCAAATAAAGCCCATGTTTAATGATTCACAAAAGATTCTATCAGAAAATACAATCCTTTCAACACCAGCTGTGTATAGAATTCAACAGTATCATTACAAGAATTTTGCAAGAACGTTTTTTTTTTTAATTTTTTTAAGTTCTTCAATATAAAATGCTGAGAAGTGTTACATCAATCAAGATATAACCCAACTCCAAGTGTAATACACAGTGGATTTGACAGAAGGGACATTGTGATTTACAGACAATTTTAAATAAATTTCCTAAACAGGTAAGACTCTGATTTGGAAGCTACATTGGAGAAAATTAAACTTTAATTATTACTACCCTCCTAACCAACACTATTCATATATGGTTAAGCTGATGAGCATATAGCTGAACTGAACATTTGCATCTGAAAACAGCAGGCACGGCTCCTTCCTTCCTCTGCTTTGAAGAACTAAAACAATGGTTATTAGTACTTGACTTAACAGTGCTTTGATAGTAATAACAGACACTGGCATCAGGACTCCATCATCTGATGTGTCTTTCCACCAGCATTTGTTTCATTCATGTTGAAATTACAGAGGGAGATTTCAGCTGTTTAGCAACTACTTTCACATTTGTTTGAAAACAGGACCTTTCAGAAGACATAACTTATAAAATTACAGCCAATAAGAAATTAAAAGAAGAAAACATGATGCTTTGTGTCTCTTGAATGAATTGTTGACAACCACAGACTGTAGCTGGTAACCTTAACAGTAACCTATGGTGTGCTTAACTGTGCTGACACTGAGTTTTCTAAGGCCAATATTGTTTTCTTAAACATGTAAACCTAATTTTGGAGGGAAGTTTAAAAGGAGTGATTTCCAATTGCAAAGCAATAGAATTAATCCTTACAAGCTGGTAGTGTTAAAGATCCAATGCAATGCGTTTTGTTCCAGAATTAAAGGCAACACATGACTCTCAAGGACTAAACTTTAATGACTATATAGTGAGACAAGTTGTCATCTCACAGTTCCTGTTATTGAAGCTCCTGCGCTGTACTAATTCATACACAACCTGGTTATCATTACAGCCTAAAATCTGTTCATGCCATTAGGCCTGTAATAACCCAACAAAGAAACACAAAAAAAATCCTTTCTGATTTACATCAACATAACAATCCGTTATAAACAGAGCTGCTTGCATTTTGATTGGTGGTATTTTTGGAGTGAGGAAGGAAATGTAACACAAGGGGAGAGTAAAGGAAGTCACCTCAAAAAGGAACCCCCAAATTAGTGACATGTACAGTATTTGAACATATTCGGTGGTCTTGGTTATTAATCGAATTAGGATTCCCATGATGCACTGCACACAGAAAAGTCATACTGTATGTCAGAGCCTTGACACCTGTCAAGCCATGGAATTCCTGTCTTGACATTTTACTACAACATAAACGTTTGTATTTAGTGTCCAATGGATTCAGTGGATTCTTCTCAGTCAAAATGTAAAGCTGTGTAAAAGATTATCCACACCACCTGGAAAAAGGGAGGAAAACAAACACTGATTAAACACCAATTTACAAAAGATGTACTTAACAAAATAATAAAAAAAAAAAAACACACACAAAAATCTGATCTTCAAATGAAAATTAAGATGTCATGGAAAAAATGATTGTCCCTAGACATTAACCTGGCTTAAATGTTGGTCACAGTCCAGCAACAGTCAGTGACTGTTAGGAAACAGTTAACAAGCTTTGGCTGTAGAAATGGCACACTGCAAAAACCTCAGAACAATCTAGTGTGGCCCAGCTGAGGGCAAAGACAACAAGGAATGCCACGTTGGCAGTCACTTAGAGGTGTGAATGTTTTGGCAGCAGCTTTACATGGAAATGATCAGCTGAAGCGACTGAACACAGTGAATGTTCTTTTCACTTTGTTGCTAACATAGACGTGCACGGCGCGCAAAGAATCGTCCGTTCAGTTTGTGCATGTGACCAGACCGTTGCACTAGCTGCATTCTACAATCACACTACTTTGGATACGATCTTTACTCTCTTATGATTTTTTTGTGGTAGTGATTCCAACACCAAAAAACAATTCCACTGCTTTTTAAAAATATATCATTATTATATTACAGTTTATATTTATATTACAGCCTATCCGAGCATCATTTGGGTGAAGACATAGGACGAACATGCAAATTGCACACAGAACAGTTAAATACAGATGTACACTACTCATTCTGGATGAATGCGATATGATTGCTATTATTGTTTTATGACCTATTTTAGGCAAAACAAATACTTTCATGATACTACATCTATATTTTCTAATCTAATTTAATAGTGCACTTATTTGTTTGGTGAACACATTGCATGATGGGTTTAAAAATGCTGTTTAAGACTGGCAAAATTAAAATTGGCAATAACACTCCCCAAGCCCTTTTAACTAAAGCTTCATAGTGCACACGTCACTGTTTTACTAGTTGGATATTTCCAATGTAAAATAATGCCAAATTGCTGACGTTTTGTGGGCTATGGCAGCTGTGTTTGTCACTGCTGTAGAGCAGTAGTTGCCAGTGGTAGCACAGCTTAAGGTACACTATGATAAAATATGACATCACAGTCTACACCACTGGTAAGAAAGACAATAACTTCCTGTCACCTCTCCCTTGAATTCCACTGGATCTTTTCAACATTGATGCATTACTGAGGGATAATATGCCTGTCCACATGGAAAAAATACACTAGTTACAGTGGAAATGTTCATATTTTTTGCCTTATGTTGCTCACGCGTGATGTTTAAGTGAAGTGTACATGATGCTAATGTTAATAAGCCAATTAGTAAGTCAGATCCACCTCAATCAGTAGTGTTCCAGTGTTAATCTGCTGAATCCGACATATAGTTTCAATTATTTTTGCGCTTTCCACTCTGGGAACACCAAAAAACAATGTGACCAGACTTTAGCTTCTAACTGAGTTTTACCATACTTTGGAAAAACAAAAAAGCTCTACATGGTTCCATAAACACTGGCATCCTCACCAGAAACAGTGCAAACGATGTCATGAAGCCTTCTTTGGTGAGTTCCCACGTGCCACCATAATCTTCCTCATCAATCTGCTGAAAGCTGCTAAAGTATACATACAGGACGCCAGCGTTGATAATGCAGAATCTAAAAAGGAGGGAGATGAGGAAGTTAAAGTTTGTAGGGGATTGTATTCTTTCAACAATAAGATATGAAAACAACTCAGTTCAAGGTGTCAACACAGCCTGTTCATAACACTTACATGGCTATCCCCAGGAATCCTTTCAACGGTGCCACACCCCATATCACACCAAGGATTATCGCGATAATTTGTCGAAGCCAGTAGATGACGTCTAAAAACTCGTCCTGCAAAAGAAAAAAAAAAAAAGTAGAATCGCTGAGGCATTCAAGAAAGTAATGAATTTTAAAGCCTTCAGTGTCACATTGCTACTTTAACAAAAATTTGATGGATTCCCATACTGTAAAGCACAAGAGGAATAACAATTTCCACAATAAGGCAGCCCTCTTTTATGATGCAAAAAAAATAATAAATTGACTGAAATTATGCACTTTATTTTACATGTGTGTGGTGTAGAATCTAATGTCTTGACTAAACAGTGAACTGTATCAACAGTCTCAGATAACTTTCTGTGGTTTGGATTATGGCCTCATTTAGGTTACCTCAGGATTTGTTTAGGTGTTCATGAGTTGACAGGTGAGGTTAGGGTTCAAATTAGGTTCAGGTTACAGTAAAGAGAAACAAACATACACATTAAGCTTATAGAACAAATCCTTTTCAGTTAGTCAATCATGACAGACAGTTTTGGCAATAATTTAATTAATTGCTGAAGGAATTTTTTCAAGCAAAAAAAGCTCTGCATTCTCCATTTCCAGCCTCTTCTATATGAAGGTTTAACCTTTATATGTATAGTACCATGCAAAAATCTTAGGCTGCCACCAGCATCATTGTTTTAGTTTTGATGACTGTCCATATTTATTTCTCAATGTTTTTATTAAGAAACAGCCAGAAATTACAAGAAATATGTACACAAAAAAAAATTCAGTACATAATGGCTTTTACATTCAATATTTAGGGTGGCCTCCCTTTATGCTCAGCACAGGACTGTCAATGTTTTCTGTCTTGGCTGCTTCGCTTTCACAAATATCATTTCTGATCACTCTTCTCCAGACTGTGAGAGGTCAACGTGGCATCCCGATGAAGCTGCCTGATATTGAAACCACGTCCCGGCTAGACGACTTCTTCTCTCTCAAAGAAGCATCTTGAGAAACTTCATCAGATTTTTAAGGATTCCTTGTCCTTTCACTCCTTTTTTCATCCTTGGTTTCTCCTGATCATTCAAAAGTCTGTTTAACGGTCTAAATATCGCATCCTGAGTGTCCAGTTTGTTGGCTGATCTTCTTTTGAGAGTGTCCTACCTGCTGCAGATTATGATTTTATTGCTGTTGGTCCAATATAAGCAAGCATCAAGTGAGCGCATGTGTTGCTAAACACAAAAAATAACCAAATGTAGCTCAAACAATCAAATCAAGCTTTTACCACGCATCTTGAATAGACCGGATGTAACACAGGGAGGATTGGTGCAGTAAATCTAATCTCGTCTACTTAACAGATTCAACACATGCAATTGTAAGGGGAGCTCATACTAAATACTTGACACTGCAGCTTACAAATGCCATTTTGTCTGATTTTTTTCCAAGATGTTTAATAATGCATAAATATTTCATGTATCGTTTGGTTTTAGGCACAAAATTGAGCTGAGAAATTAATATATATTCATCATAACATTGCTTGAAAAAAATCTAATAGTGGCCTAAGACTTCTGCACCGTGCTAATTATTGTTCAAAAAAACCAAACAGCTCATCATTTATCAAAAAAGCTGATATATTTGAGTATGAGTAAGTGATCATTAAGACAAGTGTAAATAAACATCCTCACAAACAAACAGCGATCTTTTCGACATCAGAGCTAACCAAGCCAAATAAGATTAATCCTTATCATGACGGCTAGCTGCAGATAGCCATTTTTCAGACTCCTGGCAGCAAATTAGGTGTACTCGGGTTTAGAGCAGCTGGTAGCGGCAACGACAGCAAAGCTGTGCTGAATTTTAAAAGGGGCGGCTGACTGACCTTCTCTTCCCAAATAGCATTACTGTTGAAGGCTTTGCTCCATGTGGACTGTTTCACACCACCATTCAGCAAATGACTTTCTTCTTTCCGCTTCGTGTTGCTCGTCATTCTTTATCGTCCTCCTCTGCCGCGCACGTCGAAAAGTTACACGCGAAACCCAATGACACTCAAACCTCCGGCGGGGTCCTGGAAAATACAGCACCAGTAAGTTTCTGACAGTATTAAGAGAGAGAGCACTACGCTGATCTGACGGATGGCCTATCAAAGAAGGGTGATGTGCGCATGCGCAATGTCGTTTGACCCCAGTCGCTAACAGCCAACCAGAGAGTGCGACGTTTATTCACCATGGTTACAAACCGCTAAAAACTGCAGCGACCCCTAGTGGTGAATCCCTTGATCAAGTCGTGGTCGAACTTGTGTGTATAAAAGTATAAAAAAGACAAGATATTTCATAGAAAATCATAGAAGAATAGAAAAATACCAAAACTATGCCTACAAATTGCATTTTTATGGCAGAGAATATCAGAATCTGATTTTGATGCAGTCATAGCTTTCTTTGTTTGAAATCACTCCTTATCTAAACCTATTTTAGACCCACTTTTATGTGACGGCTCTTTTTAGTGTCATGTATCCATTTTATTCTCTTTTTGCTTTTACTCTTTAACTCCAACTAAGGACACCATAGTAATGTGTTATGCTCATTTCTACCTTTATATTGCAACTTTTACTTTAATTTATTAGTAAAACTGTTTGCAATTCCAATAAATTTGTGAATTTTTGAGAAAGTCTTCCAATGTCTTAATGTGTTTATGTAACATAAAAGACAGAAAAGAAGAAAGAAATGTCAACTTACATTGTGGTTCTCAAATTTTGTGGATTATCATTTTACACTTTTAGCAGTTCAATTTATGCTCGCAACATCCACACACATTTTTGCCCAGAAATGCATTCTTTCTAGGTCATGTTTTTGTTTACATATTTATCTTATCTTATTGTTCTTATCGTTGTAATTTTAGTCTCATCTATACACTCTTTTATTTCAGACTGAGTTTGTTTTGCATCTTCCATTACTTTGTAAAAACTTGTTTTTTGTTTTTTTTTTTAAAGGTGCTGTATAATACTATAATATTATAATTATTATTAAACAACCCTAAAAAAAAAACTTCCTTTATCAAAACCTTTTTCATAATCAGATAAGCAGTTCAAGGCACCTTAAATCCCAAACAAGCCCTATCTACTCACCTCTTACATCAACTCATCCACTGAAACACATCAAGACTGTTCATAAAAACATGATACTCGTATTCAGTCCTAAAGCACAAAGAGACCTTTAATAGTAACTCCATAAATCCTAAACACTGCAAACTGTTATACCTTGTGAGTTGGGCAACTTGGCCTGGAATATGTCAAACTAAACATCCAAAGCCAAGACATGCTCAATAATAATCACTCCCAATAACTATAAATCATTGAAGACAAAGAAATACTGCATGGGTGAAACACTGGGATGAGAAAAGTTTGAAATTCATCGCTGATCCATTTGCAGTTGATACATTAATTGCAGACTCATTGCAGCTTTACATGCGGCTCATATCTCAAAAGGATGACAATAAAAAAGACAAACAGTTGTCCAGTTTTAAAGGCCTTTGGTCAAAAGCAATTACGTGTTCGCATGCAGAATAATTAATCATCAGCCATTAGCTGAAATATGATGAATATTCTAATGAAACTCTAAACCAAAGAGTTGAGCTGTCTGTTGTTCTCTGTGCTGACCAGCAGGGGGCTTCCCTTATGACGCTGAACTTGACCTGGCTCGCTCTTTTGCTCAACTACACTCTGATTTGTGGTAACTGAGTGCGGTAAATTAAGTTACATAGTCAGTAGCGTGTGGACTACAATTACAGTCTTAAAACCATTTGAGCAAATATGACATAATGATTGACTTCAAAGAAGTCAAATGGGCCTGTGACCTTTGAAAACATTGAAAAGGAGCTAGTTTTGACATTAAAACGTGGGTATAAGCAAGGGATATAAAATTCTAATTAATTTAAGCTAGGTTATGTTGAACTGATTGTAAAACATACAATATAATGTCAGTGTTCTGTCCCTTCACAATGAATTCTGATGATACCTCTGGAACATCAATATCTGTATATGTCGTGTTGTGATGTTACTGTAGCCAGTGTGGGCACAAATGCCTCGTAGATATTAAATTGTGTTTAGTTTTCTCTTTTGAATCGCTGCTTGACTCATTCAGGAATGTGTGGCTATGTGTCCCCAACTACGATTTGAGAAAAATAAATAAACATTTCTGCAATGTAGAAATATTTTAAATGTGTCTCTGCAAGGCTGTATGACCAATTGAGAAGAGCTCCCCGGGGGTAGGCTGTCAGTGGGAGTTTGGTAGTTTGTTTAGGCTGCAAATTTGTAAGTGAATTGAATCAGCATCAGCAAAGTATAATATAATCTGGATACTGCATAAACGCTTACCACTGTGGCCATTTTCCAGGGGCCATGTATTAAAATCAGATTCCAGAACCTTATTCATTTTGTTTGTAAATATACAGAAGGTAGTCAGAATAATCATCAGTTAATCTAAGACATGAGGTACTACTCTTTGTTTTATCTTTGCTATATCACTGTATGGTACTTTGCGCAAACTTGGGGCAATAAGTGCTGCGAGGTTCATTATAAACTGACATTTTGATATCATTTGTAGGTTAGTGTGTAGCCTGCAGCAGTTGTGGGGTAAGGGTAAGGGTTAGGGTTAGGGGGTCGTGGGGGGGGGGATGCGGGAGGACTCCTGGCATACTATTCGCACTGTCACTTTAAGAGCAGTCACCTGGGAGGGGGACAGGTGTGAGTTGCAGTAACATCACGTAAAACCGGGACGGATGAAGTCTTTGTCTCTCTCTCTCTCTCTCTCTCTCTAGTACTTGACCACGACCCGCCTGATGTGTCGGGTCAAAGTCAGGATGACGCGTCCGCCTCGCTCCTGGCGGAGCTCCAGCTCTCACGCCAACTCCACCGTCAGTGACGTCTGCGTCACGTGTCCGTCTCTTCCCTCAGTACGTCCGCCGTAATTTTCCTCCCTTCCACTGGCTGCTTTTTCAGAGCCTCTAGAAATAAACAAGCGTAAAAGGGGGGCTGTTGTAGAGAGTGGCCCGGCTCCGGTGTCACGGTTATCAGCAGCCGATGGACGGAGGGGGCTTACACCTATAAGTTGCCATCGGTGAAGCCCGAACCTCCCGTCAGTTTGTGGCTCCGCTGAGCCAGTGTCATTGTAAACTTTTCAAATCCTGCGCTGCGTACACCGAGCTCCGACAAAGCGAGGTGAGTGTGCTTTTATGTTCCACGTTTCTACAATGGTTATCTTTCCCAAACTTGTGCGGGCTGCTGAGACGGCTTACCTTTGCGGGCTGCGTGGTGGCTCAGCGGTGCTGGCCAGCTGCATGTCGCTCGCTTAAAATGGCGACAGCCGCCGGGGGGGGAGAGGGT
>KV751327.1:4806545-4819453 GCA_001698575.1 Mola mola | reverse complement strand
TGTATAATATATATATATATTATAATATATTATATAATATCATAATATATCAAATTATATTTCTATATTGCAATGTGTATTGCCAATACACAGCCTTAGTCCATCTTGAGTTCCACGCTGTAATTAAGGTTCAGTGCTAAATTGATTGTGTATGCTTTTAATCAATCTTATTAGCGTGTAACCAAAAAACACAACACTCCCCTTTCTGATCTGATGTTATGAGCATAGTTGAAACGTTATTGTGTTAGTGTTGAGTTTGAAAGACAGACTGAAGTAAAAAGTAAAAGAGTAACTGCTGACACCTTGTCATTGGCTTCCTTGTAGCTTTGCTTTTTTTTTTCCTTTTCTTCCAGTGTGTTTTTGACGTTGAACATGGCCTGAAAAAAAAAATACAAACATGTTCACTGGCAATGTAAATTATTGGCTTGCCTATTTTTAGTGGATTTACGTCTCTTAAAAACCTTAACAGAAAAAAGCACACAGTCCTCACAATGACGAAGCTGAAACCAGAACTTTTGGTATTTTGCTTAATAATTGACAGAAATTAGCAGTCATAAGTCCAAATTTTTGCTGATTAATTTGTTTGTTGATTGACCAATGATTTAATAAAGTAAATTACTTTAATTCTGAGTTCTTCCAAGATTTGACCTTGTCTCTCCCTGTGCTGTGTAGGTAAGAGCTCTAGAGACCAGTTTTGCACAGGATCCTGACCCGTCGGGAGAAGAAGTGGACAGGCTGCGGTCTGAGACCAAGATGACTAGAAGGGAGATTCATGGCTGGTTCGCTGAGAGGAGGAAGAGAATGGCAGCTGAGAAAAAGAAAGAGGAGGCGGAGCGTGTGTTGCGAGAAGACGAGGAGGGCGTGGAAATGGATGGGGAGGGGAGACAGAAAGAGGATGGCTCAGGCGAACTGAAAGTCAACCCTATCAAAATAAATCTGAAAATGCTGAAGGTGACGGAGGCCAATGGAAAAGCAGCGAGCGAAGGGTCAGATGGCTCCACATCACAGCTTCAATCCAGCAGCATGTCTGCATCCTCCCGAGGCCCCAATCCATCCCAACCCTCCTCCCTAACGCCTAAATTGACCCAGTCCCCCAAACCCACAGCCATTCGTGGTAAGAAGACAGTAGAGCAGCTGGAAATGCTCAAACAAGTGTACGTCCGTACACAGTGGCCCAGTGCTGCTCAGTATGATGAACTGATCTCGGGTACTGGGCTGCCCAGACCTGAGGTGGTCCGCTGGTTTGGGGACTCGCGTTACATGCAGAAGAACGGACAGCTGAAGTGGCTGGAGGCTTACCAGAACATGGCACTAGGAGAAGATCTCCAGAAGGGGAACCCACAGGTCCTCCAGGCCCACCTTGACATCCATGGCAGGCTGGAGGAGACACAGGTATTTAAAAGAAATGTTTACATTTATTTTATTTTTTTTCATTTATCCCTGCTGGGGAAAAAAAAAATCTGTTGCACAAAAACTGACAGGGTATTTTCCACTATCTTTACCTCAGTGTGGAGTTCTGAAAATGGAAATTGGTGTGTTGTGCAAAAACCAAAACATCAACATTATTCAGCTCAGTAGACTAAAATACTGCTTTTCAATTTAAAGGAAATTATATTTTGGTGCCTTTGCTGTTTTTGAAATTATATTTATAGTCATAATATAACTAATGGCATATGTGGCATGCTTATTCTGTTAGTCTCCTCTTCCTCCCCTTTCAGCTCGGTTGAAAACAGATTATCAGCATTAAAACATGATTACTCAGAGGTTATGTGTGTGCGTTCACATCTCACATGAAGGTCAGGATGGATAAGCAAGTTGTGAAAAGATGTTTAGGTTTGCGAGGTGACTGACGAAACAACTGACCGATATCCACCTGTTTGAACGTTTGATCCTGATTCATCCTATTACCAATTGTATTAACTTCCTTTATTGACTTTGCCAGATGTGCCAAGTGTCTCTTTATCGGCCTTTAGGTTTGGATTATTAAATTATGAATGTTTTATTAACAAATGCTACATACAAGCATTGTTCACCCCTGTTTGAGCTGTGTATTATTTTAATATATTTTAGTACTGGATATAGTATAGTGAAATAAAAGGAAAAATGGTCATAAACTCGCTAAAATAATCCATCTAAGTGGCAGATTAGACCTATCAAGATGCTGATTCATGAGCATGATTATCTCGCAGATGTGCCTTGGACTAGTCACAATAAAAAGCCACTCTAAAATTTGCAGTTCTTTCTTGCACCACAATGCCACATGTGCCACAACTTTAAAGGAAGCAAGCAAGACCGGGAACCAAACAACTAATGAAGCAGTTGGTTTACACAGACGCAGAATTATTGCGCAAACAGTCCTGAACAATCTCAGGTAAGCTCAGCTGAGTGCTTATCAGCATCACTGGGTTCTTGGCCTGACTGCAGACTGTCAGCTTAACTAACTTGAGGGGGCCAATACTCATCTTTGATAGCGTGTTGCTTTAATAGATGAATCCTGGTTCTCACTACATAGGCAGATGGCAGGTAGCAGGAGTAACGTTGGGTTGGCGGGCAGTTTGCAGATGTTAATGTTGTGAGCAGAATGGCCCTTGGTGGTGGTGGTGGGGTTGTGTTATTTGCAGGCACAAGCTATAAACAATTACCACAGGTGAATTTCATTGATAGCAGTTTAAATGCTCAGAGATATTGTGATGAGATCCTGTGGCCCATCGTCCTGCCATCGCCTCATGTTGCAGCATGATAATGGAGGTCCCCATCCTGCAAATATCTGTACACAGTTCCTGTAAGCTGAAAACATTCCAGTTTTTTGACACCACAATTTGAAAGATGAAATCTCATTCTTCTTACATTTTAAAAAAATTACCAATAACCAAAAAAAAAAATATTTGCTGACTTTGACCATTTATTCTTTCATTCTGTCATTGTTAACTGAAGTCTTAAAAGTGTGGTGATGAACGTGGGCCTCTGCTGTCCTCAGGCTAATGCAGATCATTTTTTTTCTTGCACAGCTACAGGAACTGGTCGAAGCTAGTGGTTTAACTCCCGACTTGGTGCGTCACTGGTTCTCCACCCAAGCGTCGTTGGCCCGAATGGAACAAACTGCTGCCGCTGCTCATGTGGCAGCAACAAGACCAGTTGCACCAGGTGCAGCAGCTGAGCCGCGAACAACAGGCTCCTCCCCTCCGGAGCCACAGGCAGGAGGAGGGACGGAAGAGAAAATGGAGCAGTCAGTGTGTGGTGTCGCAGCTGAAGTTGAGGAGGCCAACAGCGACAAGACTGTAAATCCTATATAAGGTAGACATTTACACTATTGACAAATCTAGTAAATGTGTGGCAACTTACAGCACATTAAACCAGCACACTATTTGATTATGGAAATGTGTACTTCTGGAGCCTGTTGTGAGAGTGATTGATTTTGAATTTCTCAATCGTAACAGGAACCAATTGAAGATGCTTTTTGACTGAGGATAGCGTTTACGATGCAGGAAGTCTGAGGAAAAGACGGCAGAGGTGGCTGTAACAGGATCAGGGGATGGACGGACATTGAAACCATCCTCACCCATCCCACTCTCCCAATGGATTCTAAATCCACTAACCTCCCCCCATCCATCCACCCAGTCTCTGCGCCCTTCTCTCATGTCCACCCCTCAGCTACACAGACTGTTCTAGCATCCTCCTGTCAGCCGTTTTCCCTTTAGAAGGTTGCTCTGGTGGAGAATGAGAAGCAGGAGTGGATGTAGTAGAGGTGAAGGGCAGCCATGTTGGTTCCTCATGTCTGCTGTAACAGGAGAAAGCAAAGACAAAATTAGAGATTTGGAGAAAGAAGAGGAAATAAGAGAGAAGTGACAAGACTCCAGTAGACGCTGATCAGCAATGGGGGGTTTGGTCTGGACATTGATCAACCAAACCGAGCTCCAGATCAGCTGCAATGTAAGGACATTTCCTGGTGTCTTTTTGGGTACCATAAACTGCACAGTTCAATGCTTTGGGGTGCTTGCCTAAGCCTTAAATGAAATCAGCTTTTTAAAAACAAAAACAAGTCATCTTCACACTTCATGCTTACAGCTTTTTTTCCACGTGCTAGCTAGGCTGTTCATAGCATCTGATATGTAACACAGCTGATGTTCATTCTGTCTTTTCTTTCCATTTCTCATCAGTATGAAATCTTTGATCACAATGAATGAATAATTGTCATCTGTCATCCAAAGAAGGCAAGCACCCTGTTGTGTTTGGACAAAAGTGACAGAACATAGTAGACTAATGGAAGCTGGTTTGTGTTGTTGCAACAAGTGCTTCTACGTCACTGACGTGTACTTACATTTGTTTTTATGGAACTTTCCTATTAAAGTTGACTGCAATAGAACTGTGAACTTTCACCAGAGTTCCATACTTAGGCTTGATGTATAATTTTTACAGAAGGTATTTGCAGAATAAACAGAATGTAATAACTTTGTCCTCTGGTGTCTTTCTCGCAGTGCACAGTAACAGGAGGTGGCACCAAAAGCATCCCTTCTGCTTGCACTTATTTTCATGAATCTGCCACGCTTCCATGCTTTTCATAGTTATGGTCAGGGGAATTATGTTCAGATGGTTTGCCCACCCTAGTCTTGTGAACGTGAATGGTGCAATGCCTCGTGGGAATCAATCACTTCAAGTCAAGGATAAACTAAAGTTTGATAAGTGATCAAGGGCACTATGCTGTCACATCAGTCCTATAGTCCTGAAAACAGTATCTCAAGAATGCTTTGAATTTGGTCAAATTTGGCTCAAATGTCGACTTGGATACTTTCGAGATTTTTAGTCATAGGACAAGCTCACCGCCCTTTTAAAGCATAAATCATGAATTCATGACGGAATATCACACAAATGTCTAACAGGATAGTCTTAAGTGCTTCAGTTGAAGGAATTGACTTTTTTGGTTTTTGAAGATGTTTTACCTCTCACCCAAAAAGGTTTCTTCAGTTCTGAAGTGAACTGAAGCTTTTCTTCAAAAACCAAAAAGGTTCGGATGCCTTCAACTGAAGCACTTAAGACTACCTCAACCTGGATGACTGAGAACTTACACAAACGTCTACCAGGATAAAAATTTGTTTATATCCAAAAGGTCACCTTTGGTGTAACACAATGTTCTGCCAAAACACTTTTGTGGCCATTATTAAAGAACATAGGTGAAAGGTTGTGACCATATTACACATATGGCCAGATATAGGGGACATTTGTTGCATATCATCCAATTCTGAAAAATATCTGACATTTTATTAAAACTTGAAGTGACACCTTAAAACAAAGACAGAAGCTGGAACTAAGGAATTTCAGAATTTGTTTGAAAGACATGAAAATGACAGGTTAACTTTCTAATTATTGTTGCACTGTAACAGTTCAGTCATCACGCTCAGGCTCCTTTTAACACCTAACACTGAAACGTTAGTGCTCTCTTCCTGTGTTGCAGCATGAAAGCAATGAAACCATTTTATTTCTGTTCCGAGTTTCTGCGAAACATTTGACCGAGTAAATCCAAGACTGACTCATGTTTTGACAACATGAAAAGATGACAAATTAGTATAAAGTAGTAAGTATTTTAATTTTCAGGCTTGAATATGTTTCATATGAAAGGCAAAAATTAAAATGAATACTTTTCCTCTTCAGTTGTTTTAGGCACATTACAGAAAGGCGATCGTAAATAAGCACATCAGTGACACAGACTGGAAAGAAAAATGACACTTCAGGGTCTTTCACACCCACATAGATGCTTTGGGTTATTCTTGAGGGATTGGTAGAGGTTTACAATGTGCCGCCATAACAGATACAATGGAAAAGGTCATGTCAGTCAAACAATGGTCTACACATGCTCACTCAGTACTGAGAGGAGGTCCCATCAGTAAAAAAAATAAGTGACAGCACCTATATGTGGGTGCACCATGACAGTGCAGGTGATTTAAGCCCAGCAGGGGAGGTGAATGATGTGGCTATAATGTGATGCGTTTACAGAGGCACACAGACATCAACAGACAGTTCAGCGATAAGAGCAACGCAGCACTGGAGGGAGAGTTTGCCACAATGAACATTCATCAACCGTGAGAGTGGGACAATACAGGGGGAGCTTTGGGATTAATGTTGGAGTGCAAACACATGAGGATTACACAAGTTAAGACCCCAGGTATTCACTTCTTTCCCTGCTTTTAACTTAAATCATACCATATGGCTTTAGGTGCATCTCAGTGGTCTGTCACTGAGTGAGAATACTGAGATTCTATTATGAAGTCATCACATATGATCAGCGGAAAACACTTCATGACACAAAACTGGAAAGGTAACACCATCGGTTATGTAGGAACCCCCCCAGCACCTCTTTCGTCCATCAGCTACAGTAAAAGTTCAGAGAAGCTCAGACTCGTCCTAAACACGAGCGCACACCAAAAACACAGGAAACGACGACTCCTCACACACTTGAATCCATCAACATTTGCCTCTGAAGAAGGCCAAAAACACCAGGTTAGACAAACATTAATAAGTAGAAGCCAGAATGAGAGTCTAAACTTGAGAACAATTAACCTTGACGGTCAGTTTGCTTTTGACATTTACTTGAAGATGTCAGTCTGTTGTTTACACACAATTTGCAATTCTACAGATTTTCACAGGGAAATTCACGGGTTCTGGTTATTTAATTTTATGTCATAGTAGTGTAACTTAGTCTCACAAATCTAACCAGAATGTCATGGCAGCATTGAGAAAAAAGGTCCCTTATTTCTTTGTGTGATCAGTGAAAAGTTCCAGCAGAGACAGTGCATGGTATGCTTCTTTAACAGTATTGAATTTCTTTCCAAACATAAACGTAACTCCTGTTGTATAAATGTCAACAAACAAAATAATCGGGGTAAAAAACGTTTGGCATAAGGCTGCAAAACCTCGTAAGAGAGGTCTGGAAATGAGACTGCTCTCAAAAATACTAAATTTAAAAAATGAAAATTTTATAATCTTTAGAATCAAGAGTTGGTATGGGAGTAGTTGGATTAAACTACTGAATAACGAGGGCATAAACTCTATTTAAATTTTAAATATCAGTTAAAATATGAAACCTTAACTGTGTTCCTCAAACCACTTTGATAATTCTGATGTTAATCACGATTTTTTCTGAATAACAGCTTCCTTGTTTTAGCCATATCTCACTATCCTATGAACTATTCCCTGGCTGACAACTGTGTTGCCATTAAAATGGCCCATGAACATGCAGAAAGATGATACAATCAGACATCAAAACACTCTACAATATCCCACCCGGTTCTATCCCTGGTCCTGCTCAGTCACACAGTGCGGTCCCTACCAACATGATTCCTGTAAGACTATTGAGGGATACTCAAGAAGAAGGTGTCATACTGGCCTGTAAAAGCGCCAACATTGCAGGACAATGGAATGATGTGCAGTTAGGAATGTGGGTTAAAACAAGAGAGCCTGTTTATGTATGCGGACATAACATATCATGCTGCCTGCTCTCTCTCTGCGTCCAACACAAACAGGCTATGACTTCTTCCTGATGCTTTTGGAAAAAGATAAAAATATTACTCTAAGTTCAGGGCGAGTTAGACTGGAGGTGCATCACTTCCTCCGGGAAGCAGAGAAGAGAGAGACATTAAAATAGGTGCAGAGAGCCCTCGTGTTTTACACATATACATAAAAAAGTCACATTATGAATGTTTAAAAGTTTAAATAATAATAATAATTAAAAACATGGAGACAAGAGCTCTATATGCCAAATAGAGGAAAGCATAGGAACTTAACTGGGAAACAGTTTCAAATGGACTTTTTCTTAGTCACTCTTACTCTCTCTTAGCTTCCAGACTCAGCAGCTATTGTGCACACCGAAACCTTGAGAGAGGACAATTTGCTCCATAGACTACCAGTCTAAAGCTGAAACTTTTTCAGAGTTGTTTTTGTCCTCCTGTTAATGTCCGCTGCTTCTTCCTGTCCATAGCAGTCAGCTTCCTCTCATTGACCCCACCCCCATCCACTTATGTCCGAGTCCCTTCTTCTCATCAGGCGAGTGGCAAGGAAGCTGTGCGGCAGGGAAGGGGGAGGGAGAGTGAGAGAGAGAGAGAGGGACGGAGGGAGTTGTTGGTTGGAGAATGGAAGGAGGGAGAGCTGCCTGAAATGTAGGCCAAAGCGGTGGTGGGCGTTTCCATGGAAACAGTGTTCACAGCAGTCAGTGACATCATCAGTATGGGGAGAGGCGAGGGAGGAAGGGGAGAGTGGGGGTGGAGGGGGTGCAGCAGAAATGCATCCTGATTGGCTTGGACTTAGACACGGTTCTCTCCGCCCACTCTGGTCCTCCGCAACATCCTTAGGTGAAGACAAAGACAGGAGGTTGTCAGGAATCTTCCACGGGTGCAAATCGCACTTCACAGGCATGACAAAGCAACACACCACAACTTTACCTTCTGTTTTGGGAGTCCATGTGCTCCAACAGTGCCTCCTGGGACACCCTGAGGTCATCTAGAGGAGACTGGTAGCGGGACTCAAAGGAGCCCTCCCTCCCCCTGTAGGCCATGGCCTGGGCCGGCGACTGGGGCAGAGGAAACACGCTGGATGAAGTCGTCAACACTGAGCTCAAATCACCCAGATGATCTCGCCCTGCTTGGGCAGATGCTGAGACTGGTGTGGCCATGGCTGCCAGGAACGGACTCAGTACCTCTCTGTTTTCATCCTGCAAGACCAAGGAGGACAAGACATGATGTTTTCTGGTTCTACATTTCAATACAACCATAGGATTGTTTCCAACAGAGTTAACATACAGGCTCAATTGATGTGACTCATATATGCATGATACATATTAAGGAATCACTGGTTAGTTGAGTTTAGCTTACTCCTGCCTCTTTCCAAAAACAACAGAATCTAGCTACCATTTTATCTGATTTCTTTAATCTAACGCTGAGTGCTATGGCCATAACATAATACAGTTTTATTTATTTATCTTTAAAATTCGTATCACGATATACAGAATATGTAATAATATTTCTCCTAGGCTTGGGTGATTTTGATGACCTGACCTATTCACTTAAAGCCATGCAAAAAAAGGAAAGAATGACTTCTTTTATTAACCTATTCTTGTTTTTCATATGAGTATACACAACTATATGTGTTGCCTGTTGTAGGGTTGTTTCTTTAGATTCTGTATTTCAGTGGGTGTACATAGCTACGGGTAGTAAATGAGGGTTGGTGAATTGCCGCTCTTGGTCGAGACAGTCTACTTGTACAGTTTACATACAACAGTGTTCTGTCACATTGTAATGGTGCAAACTAACTAAAAACCAGTTAAGCGACTGGCTATTGGCCAGTCACTTCTTAACCGTCTGGCTATTGGCCAGTCACTTCTTAACCGTCAACTGTAACATGTAGGGATATGATCAGGTATTTAAGACAGGGAGGGAGCAAGCACAGGTCTGTCAAATGATCATGCTTCACTATTAAAGGGTAGGACAGATTATTTATGAGCCGAGGCATATCCTTTATGTGCTCTCATGTTGGTTTGCACATAATCTATCAAATGTATAAATCAAGTGTTTTTTTATTTAATTGCTATCACTCAATGATCTACTACTGATATATATTGCAATTGTTTTATCGCCCGGGCCTAATTTTATCTTAAAAGCTATTCTTAAATGTTAGGACCTGGCAAAAAAAAAACCCAAAACGAACAAACATCACAATATTTTATATAACTGTTGATATCAATACTGCAACAATATTGTAGGGATGACTATTGGTACTTTGATAAAATATTTACACAATGAGATTTTTGGGAAATAATCATCAGTAATGTGGAATTAATGACAGAAGTTGGTGAAGGCAAAAAATGAGAAACTTACATCATTTTACCATAATGCAGCCTTTAAAAGCAGAAAAGTCAACACTTAATCAATATCACAATTTCAGATCTAAAATCTCAGATGCTATTTATTCTCATATCATGACGAAGATACACTGTTTATCTTAATATTGTCCAGCCCTAGTTTAATCCATAAAAAACATACATATTTACAGGTAGCCACATCGGCTGCCTAAAAAAATTATAATAGACACCTAACGTCTTGGAGTTTTGTCACTGTGAGGTTTCCAGTACAGACTTAAAGAAGTAACTTTCTGGCCAAGAAATGTGAAATGAAAATTCTCTAATTAAAATATTCATCACTGACTAAATGTCACAGAAATAGTGTTTTCAGCAGCTTTGGCTGATGTTTTCTGGCTTTTTGTTTCCTGTCAGGGTTTGCTGAAGGCAAAAACATGGAGCAGGGTTAAGAAAGGCTTAGAACACAACAGTAGCTCACCCTGCCTCTGATGATGTCCATGTGGACCAACAGAGAAGCCAACTCCAGATCCTCATTGTAGCTGTTCTTCAGCGGTACTGACCGATACCCTAATGTCAAGACAATGAACTGTTGATTACAGCCCTGATTTTAGGCCATTTTAGAGAGAATGTTACTGTTGTGTGTACCTGTCTTGAGGCTGTGAATAGGGAATGTGGCCTGGGCCAGGAAATTTTGGTCATTAAACATGTCAATCTCATACACCACAAAGCGCAGGAAGTTAAAGGCAGAGTTGCACACGGTGAACTGGAATGGCTTCCGGGGCCACGTGGGGTTCAGACCATTATCAGCTGGAGGAAATAAGATGGACAGAGAAAGATCAGTGCCACAGTTAAGTTTCCCACAGTTGCTTATTTGTCTAATCCTGACAAAAGTACAGTTGGAATACTCCTTATTTTGGTTTTATGAAATAAATGCTTAGTACAAGAAATCCTACAGTGCTGTATTTGGCAAACAACGTCAACATTACAAGGCAATAAAACACTTGTGCAATGTTTCTTCTTTGGCTGTATCTAGAGAAAAACTGGTCTTACCAACCAGGTGCAACACAGTAAACCAACTCATTCCATTTGATTTTGGCAGAGGATCACTTTATCAACAGACACATCCATTTTAAAAAATAGGATAGCACTCACCCTCTGAATCAGTTTTTTGTTTGGCACTGTCAAATTCTGCCCCACACACCTCAATCTCGATCAGAGGGCAAACTATGCCGCGCCCGTGCTTGGGGAGGTGCCGGGCACCCAAAACCTTCGGAAAAGAGGAAGAGGAATGAAATTTTAGCAAATTAACTCCAAGACTTTGTTTTACTTCCAATCATCATCATCTAAGTTTTGGAAATAAATTACTAAGTTCCACTGTTATCTGTCACCAATGAACCTTTGGAATGTTGTGTGCTTTTTAGTGAGAATTTAACAACTTTACCAGTCTGTACTGGCCCAACTTAGTCAACTGTTCACTTAGCATAAGTTTAAAATTACGACTACATTTAATGCCTCGCAGGTGTTTGCCTACCTGTACCAATCAAGCTACAATTTCCATTTCCAAACTTCCACATAGACTTTTTGCACATGGTGCAATCACACGAAGCTCAATATCCGCAACAACAATGAGCTTAGGGGACTACCATGCTTTAAATTTGCATTTTGCCGCAAAGAACTCAGAGTTCTAGTGTAGTATTTTGCCTTGAGTATCTTAAGTACACACAGTTCAATGCTCAGTTTTACCGTACCTCTATCACTAGAGTGACTTCTTCAATGCCTCGCAGCGTGTGTCTGTCAAATGGGTCAAAGGCATCCTCCCTCATGATGGCTGGCTGAAGGACATAGCCACTCCTTCCGTTTAGCATGAATAGAGCTTGGTTCATCTGCATTGGCTTGTCTACATGTGAAGCGGGAAAAGGAATGTAAGCAAGAAAGGCTGCGAGAACAATGGTCTCGGATGCTGCTTTTATCTGCCTGGACAAGAAGATGGACCCATACCAGCTGTCTGGAAGTTAAGCGCTACCAGCTGGGATCCGCAAAGCCACATGGGCAGAGGGTCGTAGTTGGACGAGTCTAATCTCTGGCCTCTGGGGTAGATCCTAGACAGCTGAAGTCGATTGTACTGCAAGAACTTCTTCCCCTTGATCTTGTTGACGTACTTCTCTGCCTTGGTCTCAGGGAATGATGACATGTCCCGGAAACAGGCTCGCTCTGTGCCAATCTCTACAGCAGGCAGGGAAGAAGATGTTACATGTGCCTTTCTGTGCTACGTCACTGGTACACAGTCAGTCACATAATTAATCCTGTGAGTGTTAAAACTGCATGTTTAGGTGTGAATAATATCCTTACTGTCTTCATCAAATGGCACAGGCCTACAGTAGATGACCAGGTCAGATAATTCCAGTGCAATTTTCTTCCTCCTCTCCATTATTTTCCCCTCTTCCAGCTGGGCAGAGGGACACACAGTTAACCAACATTAACACACATTACTCCTCAGTTTGTATTTTGTAAGAGTGTGCAGAATGGCACCATATTGACAGACTGCTCAACCGGTGTTTCTTAAATACAGGTTGAGCAGTCTGCCGGCCAACAATGTGTCCTGGTCTGGGAGCTGTTCGACACATGTTTTTACCTTCGCCTCAGAGGTCATGGTGACCTCACGGATCTTGACCATCCATTCCTTGAGTTCTTCTTGACTGTTGGCGGCGACATCCAGCAAGGGGCCTGCCCGCATGGAGGCATTTGGGACCAGGGAGAAGACATATGGTCTGCTGCCCTTCCCATCAGGACGCACAACTGGAAAAAATACAGAAAAGAGAAAAAGGGTTTTACCTTCGCCTCAGAGGTCATGGTGACCTCACGGATCTTGACCATCCATTCCTTGAGTTCTTCTTGACTGTTGGCGGCGACATCCAGCAAGGGGCCTGCCCGCATGGAGGCATTTGGGACCAGGGAGAAGACATATGGTCTGCTGCCCTTCCCATCAGGACGCACAACTGGAAAAAATACAGAAAAGAGAAAAAGGGCAAAAAAAAAAATAAATAAATAAAGAGGACAAATAAAAAAT
>KV751327.1:4790718-4806530 GCA_001698575.1 Mola mola | reverse complement strand
GAAGAGTGGCAGATGTGGAGAAACAGTGCTACTAATGCCGGCACATGGGGAATGGTCCATGCTTTATGGACTGCTGGTTCGTCCAGAGTTTAGCTCAAATTATGTTTAATTTGTGAAGGAAAAGTTTAATTTATCTGGAAAAGTTAAATGTAAATGGTAAATGTCCTGTATTTATATAGCGCTTTTCTAGGTCATTGATGACCACTCAAAGCGCTTTACACCACAGGTTTTACATTCACCCATTCACTCACACACACACACACACACACACACATTCATACACTGGTGGCATTGACTACCTCGCAGGGTGCCACCTGCTCATCAGGAGCATTAAACATTCACACACTCATACACTGATGGTTCAGTGTCTTGCTAAAGGACACTTCGACATGTTGATTGCAGAGTCTGGGATCGAACCGGGAACCTTACGATCACTGGACGACCGCTCTACCATCTGAGTCACAGCCGCCCAGTTAACAGTAATTTCACTTGATGTACTTTTGGAAAGGTCAGATGTCAACAGAGTTACAGTTCATAGAATCTGAACTCTGAGCCACTCAAACAGCAGCTCTTCCCTAACGGTTCAGTTTCATCACTTTCTCAATAGATAAACAAGGACTACAACGAGTGTGATTGTCCAGTGGTCATGAGATAGAAGTGTTTAACATGGATCTTTTCTAAAGTACCACTAGATGGAACCTAAGAGATAGACAAACACAGAGATATGCTCAGGTATTAACTGTGTTTAGCAGAGACCAAAACAGTGAATTACAGCCGACGCTGGACTGGAGGACGTCAATAAAATACCAGATAAAGTGAGAAATGAATATAAATCCTAATAAAGGGAGAATTCATAGCAGAAGAGAAAACAATAAGATTGAAAAAACTGGTAACTGTTTAGCTTTTTGCAATTAAAATAAAAAGGAAGTAATGTGCAGGAAAGGTGAGTGGGTTGCTCTGCACCCCTGCAACACAAAATCAAACAGGAAGTGGTGGTGGGGGGTGGGGGGTCACTCACCAATCTGACAGGAAGACACGTCCACACTTCCTCTCAGCAGGTCTCCCAGAGGGCTGTTCTCTGTCATCTCCTGCTTGAAGAAAAAGAGGAGAAACAGGTTATAATCCTGATAACACATGTATGTCATGTAATGTGTAGTTTTAGCCCAGACATCAGGGTACTATGTTAGTTGGTGGGTCTGATCCTCACAGTTCTGTCTGGCTCTGCTCCTGATGAACTGATCTCTTCCACATAGTTTGCAGGAAACCAAAGCTGTTTCTTCCCTCCGCAGTCACCTTTCCACCTGAGAGAAAAAGAAAACATGGGAAAATTGAGAAGAGAATTTGGTTTTGTAAATATTCAAACACTGTAGTGCTGAAATGGTGCTAAATATTGCGTGGATATTATAGCACAGCCTTGCACAGTTCATCTTACTGGAAACCTTCACTCTCTCCATCTGTACAACTAGGATTTGTCTAGATGGATAACTAAGAGCTATTTCCTTAACTAATATTATGCAGGTCACTTACCATCCTCCCTCCTGTTTGTCCACATTAGAGATAATGGCATTCTTAGTGAAGGAGAGCTCATCGTCTCTCTGTGCTTTATACTCATACATGGCTCTCACCGTGCACTGGAAAGACCAGACAGAAAGGTTATGATGTGTATTTTTACCATGTCAGGAGTCACACATTCAAGCTGGTATGAGTGAACAACAATTGGGTGGTATGAAAGCAAAGAGCTCCCAACTCAGACTGGTTGCAGAGAGAGCAACTTGCTTTTGGAGCAATCTAAAAGCCCCATTTAGAATTTTTGTATTTCAGTGGAAAAACTGTGGGACATCAAGATAAAACTTAGTTACAGGTTGCCTACAATTCTGAGGACTCACTTATGTAAAAATAAACATGCTTACCTTAAATGTTGGCATTTGGTTGGCCTCTACATAAAAGCCTGGATTTCTGCCCTCGTACAGTGACCCATAGTCTGGCTCCTATTGGACAACAGATTGTAAGTTTACAAGCCTTTCTACAAGTCAGCAGGGGATTTTACCACAGAAGATATTACTATGAACACAGAACATATGATCTAACCAAGACAACCATTAATTTAACATATAGTTCAGTGTTGCATTCACTGCCTTTTGGTGCTTACAGCAGTGCCTATCTTCTCCAGTGTGTCCTCATTGATGGGGTAACGCAGTTTCATTTTGCGGTACAGAGGATGCTTCTCATAGTAGCTGATGAGATCAACTAGGCTGTCAAACTCTGAGGTGCCCAGCACCACGATCTGACCCTCCTGCTGCACACGACAATGCTTTATCTTTCCTTCTGCCCTGTGAACACACCACAGACATATTATCAATGTTATTGTGTCACTTAATTATAGGTAATGCTAAATTGTGAATATAACAAGTGTTAGTTTTTTCTCTTTACTTATCATTGAACACTGAAAGGAATTCAGACTTGGAATACTGGGAAAAACAAATATCACTGTTTGAGGTAAAGGGACCAATTTACCGAAAAGAAATGGCAAATGAGTTGGGTTCTGCTCTCTTCCTCACGAGGAAAGCTCCGTCACGAGGAACCCTCATCAACATGTTCTCTGCGTGGCTCCTGGAGAGGTTGGCATGGTACCACCTGGGATAAACAACAGAAACAGACATACAGTAAGTTTCAGATGAGGGGGGCCAGCTCAGAGCCTACGATGTAAACTGGAGTTCAGACAGAAATAAAAGGAGGAAAATGTCTAGTTAATGAAATGAGATAACACATAGATCACTGCAGGTCCTCAGTGCATATTAGTTCCAATTTGTTTGATCAGACTTACTCTTTGCTCTCATGAGCATTAGTCTGAGGCACCGGCTCAGTCAGCTTCATCTCAAACTCATTGCAGCGCAGTGCCACCTGCTGGTAGTGGTTAATCAAGGCAAAGAGGGTGTCAAACACCAGGTTGTCAGTCAGATAAAACTTCGGGCTGCCTGCCTCCTGACGGGAGTGGATACGGCAGTGCTGCACCCGCCCCGAGCGCCTGGTGCACAGACAAGGGAAACAAAAAACTTTTTTGTTTAGTTTATAGGTCATTACGATGACAATGTGCAAGTATTCTCACATAAAACACACTAGCTTTCTCGTTCAGTTTGAACATACCCTCCGAGTGGATATTCATTGTTTCAAATATGCAGATTGATTAAGTATGAGATGACTCATGCAGAGCCTTTAGAGTAGTTGACAAGAGGTGAAAGACCGTGACAGCGACTCCATTTGCTCAATGATGGAGAGACGGACATTGATCTGTCAGTGTGTCATTGTTATTTGCATGAGTTAATCTCACACAACATACACTGAGAATGCAGTCAATTGATAGGTTTACTGAACTGAAAAGGTGGCCAGTAACACATACAGTATATGAAAAGCAAACATTTCAATTAATCCAATCACGTCACAGTAATATACTCTTTTGTTGCCAATTATAAACAGAAAATGTTTAAATAGTAACTGTACATTTCAGCATAATTTCCACAATTAGTATCATCACACATTTATGCATTCAATGTCCACTTCCATCCAACATTATTATTAATTTCATCTACATATTTTACAGTTAATTGTTAGAAATCCACTGAAAGCAACATACCAGAATGACAGTGTGTAGTCTCCCACGAAAGTCTCGCTCTCTCGGACCAGGAAAGAACCATCAGGAGCTCCGGTCTCCAGGCAGTACTCTGACAACAACCTCTCGGCTATCTGACGCCCGTCCCGTCCTGCACCAAGCTTCCCATGGAACCATTTCTCTGTCACATGCTGGTCCATGCCGTTGGACACCTGGAGGATAATGATGCAGTGAGTTGGTTATCTGATACCTTTGTGTTTCACAAGAGTGTTTCATGTAGCTCTAAATGGTTCCCTCGGTCCCTCAGTACAGTTCTTTTAATATTTGAGAAAAAAAAAATAAAAAAAAACAAAACTGAATTTTAAACATTGCATGCAAATTAAGAGCAATGTTTGGAGTTCGAAATCAGGACTAGTGAGTCTCATCCACAGCAGATCAGGTATACCTACCTCTCTGTGCTCTTCCTCATCATCATTGCCCTGGTTACTGGAGGTTTCTTCTGAATAGTAGATTTTACTGCTGGTCAAAACGAAAAAATGAGGATACCACTCCTAAAGGGTATCAGAGAGAGAGAGAGAATAAAAGAATATTAGAAGATTAAATATTTAGAGAACGCTTGTATTGCACAAGTAAAGTAGTCAAAAGTAGCCCAACTAAGCAAGAGGCACTGAAATCAGTTCATAAAGACCTATTTGTAGAAACAAATGGGAATCAATGTCAAAGAAAAATAAGTGGCAAGCTGTAACATGAAGATGCGGGGCTTTGCTTTGTGATAGCCAACATCTTTCTAATACATAAGAATACTGACAGCACACCACACAGGCTTGATACAGATGCATGTCTGTGCATCATACTGCAAGCATTAGCATAGAACCTAATGCAGCATCCAGATCCACTTACACATCATGAACATTCTTACATGGTTAATTGGGTCCTCTAGGAACAGGATTCCATTTTTGATGGAGTTGCTGATGTCGTTCTCGGAGTAGGGAGTGGACGTGGAGACCTCCTCGTAGGCACTACCCTCTGCAAGCTTCTTATGCTGCAGGAGATGAAAAAGGAAGAGGGGGGGAAATTAGAGACATTGTATATAAAATTTAACCTTTTGTGGGGGGAAAAATAAAATTATTTCTCCTTGTGGTTTCTGACCTTGATGAGGATTTTCCTTTTGAGCTGGTTGGGTGAGGGCAGTCCATCTGCTGCAATATCCACTGCTTTGGTCAGCAGCATGTCTCCAAACACCTTCTTAAAATAAGTGGCCATATTCCTCTGCTGCACAATACTACAGTGGTCCTCGATGGACAAAATAATGGGATAGCTGTAGGAGGAACACATAAGAACTTGGGAAGTGCAACTTCACAGAAAGTCCCCCTTTATTCATGTTTTTGTGGTTTTACTGTTCATTTTCTCATTGCTGTCTGTCCACATTGCTTATGCTGTGTTTGTCATCTATAATCCTTCTATCATAGCATTGCCACTAATGACTGTGAAAAAATTGCTGTCTAGCACTAATGCACACTCACTCAGAGGTGACAAAGGCATGCTCTTTGATGGTGGTCAAGACATCACAAAACTTGATTTTTGTTGTGAGGGTGTGTCCATGGTAGATGACTGGCATTCCATCTGGACCATCCCAGCAGTCCACTAGAAACAAACACACAATGACGCTGGTTCATTATATCTATGTCAATTACAAGAGATTGACGCACATGATAGCATCTAAGACCTTTAAAATAGATGGCACAAAAGCTCAAGTCACGTTTGTTTACTTTTGTACAGAGCAAACAACCCTTTATTTCACTGTAAGCCAGTCCTATTCTTAGAAACCTGTTTGACAAAGGTTTGCTGTCAAGGTTATACAGTACACAGCACTGTTATACAACAAGAAGTGTTTGGGCAAGGGTAGGGCAGCTGCATTTAACATGGAAATGTAAGAGATAGGATTTAATTACAAGGTGATAAGTCAAGTGGTTGTGATTTACTGTACGTGGATAAAAATGTAGTGTGTGTATGTGTGTTTACCCACATTCGATACAGCGGCAACCCATCCTCAGACAGCGAGCGTACGCCTCCAGGGACGACTCACTGGAGAACTGGTCTCCCGTCAGGTAGCTAAAAATAAGCACGTAATGTTAAAGTATGCATATAAAAACACACTCACATCTTCAGAGCGTTTAAAAAAGGATTCCTATGACAGGGACTTGAAAACACAAAGACACTTTCTATGGTCGCAGCACCAAAACACAGTGCGATATCAAAAGGGCTCTCTTTCCTTTGTTGACTGTAGTAAACATTTCTTTCAATCGGTCAATTCAAGCATAATCAAAGCAACGTGGAAAGATTTCATTCCACTAGTCCAATGAGTAGTGCTTCAAATCTAGCGCAGAAGGTTATCATTTTAACTGCCTTTCACAGACTTTTCATTTATATGAAAAATACATTTTCCTGCAAAATACACACCTGGACCTAATTCTGGGGCATGATTGTGAAATAATACACTTTTATCTGATGTTCAAAGTCAGTTTTGTTGAGATTTTCAACAAGGGATGGCAGACTCAAGTGTTCCCAAGGGCTAATTGCAACTGGCTGAGCTGAACAAAAGCTATGTACACAAGGGCTCAATCCTTACGTGTTGTGTGAAGAGGAGATCCAGTAATGGGACAGAGGGTTGTTCATATTGTCTGGAACCACCTGGTCCAGGGAGGAATCCCAGATAGTGTTCTCTTTGGAGAACAGGTATGTCAGGAACTATGCAGGAGAAAGGAAAGCAGTGAAACTGAGGTTGAAGTTATATGTGTGGACATTTCCAGACCTAAAGGAGAACCCAGGTATTTTTATTCCTAAGCCACATTTCCCTATCTGTACCAACATTTGTTTTATAAAGTATGTTTACAGTGATTGAGGTAAAAACAAACAGATGTTTCCCTGTAGGCATTTAGTCCATGTTACCACACACTTACAATAACATTTTGAGCATAGTATTTGTGAAAAACAACAAAACAAACAAAGATCTATTTCAGATGTTTCTGCTTGTGCAGCACCATTGTATCATATATAGACTTGTCAGGCTAAACACACTGGGGTAATTTCCAAAAAAAGATGTATTTTGTTGAAAAAGAGACAAAAAATAAGGCTTAGGTTGAAAAATCCCAGGACTCTCCTTTAACAGGTGCATTTCTGGGAATTTAATGTAGATGAAGCGGTAACGTAATGAGTGATAACATAACAAGTATGACAAAGCAATTCGCACTCCAGGGGCTGCTGGGGAGCTGAGAGCTTCATCTGTACAGGCCTTAATTGGTGGTACAAAAACCCGGTATTCTTCTGCGGGTTTAGAGGCATTCCACAGGCCACAATCTAATGCAGCTTTAGACCACCCAAAATATTGAATCTGTGTCTACACCAATATTATTCTAAATAAATCATTCTGTCACATTTATCATTGACGAATTGTCTTATGTTTACACATCGAGCCAAATTCAATCTTTTTGCCTTGATATTCATCTTATGTGACTTCTGCCTGAGAACAGATATGTACCATCACCTCATATTTACAACAAGTGCGCTGCAGACACTGTTACAACTGTTACACCGAAATTAATTAATTAGAGGTTGCAGCAAATGCTATAGTAAACAGCATTTTCCTATATATTTTGTCAATTCATCTTCCGAGTTTTATCTATATTAAGAATGACCAGGGCCTGTACCCCTGCCATCTAATACATTTTACTAAGCGAACAGACAGACAGTACTATCCCTTGACTGCTCGCTCATACTACTTTCCTCCCCTCGTTTCTCAATCATAGCTTGATTATGACCACAAAAAGCAACCCTTGGTCTCTGCGGACCTCTCATGCGGCACCACAGTCAATAACTTTTTCTATCTGTGTGGGAGGAGGCACTTTAGGCCAAGATCTTAGCATCTCCCACATAAACCTACAACACGGGGGACAGAGGCACTGGAAAACATTACTCGCAAAAACAAGTTTACGTTTGATTTACTGCGTGAAAACCCAGAATAGGAGACACGGACAGAGAGTGAAAGGAGAGCGGGGAGGTGGTGAGTGCGTGTGTGTACTTCATCTTGGTGGAAATAAGGCTGCTCCACTTCTCTGAGGGGGTCTTTAAGGTAGCTGAACATGAACTCCTGAACCTTGTTGCTGTCTGTGGACCACATTTCCTTGATTCATACACAAACACAGAGGTAATGCAGTGAGCAAATGAAATTGATCTGTGGTAAACTATGTGTCAAGCAGCCCAGAGGTACTATATTACTTTTTGAGACTCCAGGAGAAAACTCTTGAAGTCATCGAGGGAGATCCTCTGTTCTGCACTGTCATTGAACCTGGCAGAGAGAGTGATGCTTCATCCGGTAAACAGACGCTTGGGACGCAGCAGACATGCACTGTACATGCATGTGTTTAGTTTTAACCTACCTCTGTAGAAATGGGATCTCCATCTGAAAGAATGGAAGAAAGATAAAATTTCAGTAAATTAATTTTCTATAAGTGTGTATTGAATTAGTCGTATAGATAGATGGACAAGGACATCCTGTAGAGGGCGCGATGTGTAAGTGTGGGGGGCACTAAGGTCATCCATTTATTTTGACCCCACCCAGCCAGCCAGCCAGCCTTTTCATCTGTGTGTGTGTTTGTGTGTGCTAATGGCCTCCACCAGGGGGTTTGGTAGTTTTTTTTTTTTTGTTTTGTAACTGGTCCATATTGATCTTGCAGCCATTTGAGAAGAGACAGATGGGGAGAGGAATGGTGCCTTGGCAGGGCATTAGATGGGCTGGTGGGGGATGAAAGCTCTAGGACAGAACTATCTCTGAATAGATAAAATGACTGCACTTACATTCTTCTGAGCATCAAACATGAGGCTGCGGTAGAGCTGGGCAAACTGGCTAAAAGACACATCTCCGTTCCTCAACTCTGAGTCCTGTAAAACAACAGAGAAAGCAGAGCGACCATTAACATAAAATCATTGAAAGTCTTTAACAACACCACAGTGGAAGGGAAGTGGGCTGGGAGATGAAGTGAGAAATGGGGGGAAGTCTGTAATAAGTAGAAGGAGGTTACCGGAAGTTTCTCTCGGAGAAACCTCATGTTGGGCACCCTGTAGTTGACCTGGCACAGCATGCTCTTCAGATCCTTACAGGATATCCTAAACACATACACAATTTTTTTGAGCAATCAAATACAAACATGAAGAGGCACGTACAATAAACAACAAGACTTTGAAGATCCTGTTGGGGTGCAGATGCGTCACTTTGAAACTTTCTATCGCACTGAAATCTTGCAGACAGATGCCCTCCATGCTCTGCTGGCATCGCTTGTACTACACAGCCTGGAATTTTGGCTGGGGAGGACAATACCCCTAGAGCAAAACAAAGGCTAGCGCTTTCGTCAGGGATGTAACAGACAAACATCTCAGTACATCTTCTCCATCCTCTGTAGTCTGTTTCCTGCTGCAGGAAGAGTGCTGGTGTGTGGCTGAGAGGTTAGTTCCTTAACTTCACCTCAATAGAGCTCTCTCACTGACATCTAGCAACTTGGTGTAGAGAGTCTGCTTGCTCTAAATGTTAAAATGGGCAAAAGACACACAACTGCTGTGCTAAACAACTGACATCTCTCTAATTATACCTATTTAAGCTGATATGGTCAACACTGGGACCTTTGTCTTTTAAATGAGATGACTTACCTGTCTTCTCTGTTGCGATCAACAGCATAAAACTGCTTACGTAACCATCTGTGGAAAATCAAAAAAGAATTTTGCATGCATGTAACATGAGACTCTTTATCACATGGTGTCTGTCCACAGGACCTTATACTGACGCCAGCTCTGAATGGGATATGTAAATACGTGGGTGCTGTTCACCTTTCTATCTGGAGAGGCGTAGGAGACTTAAGTGTGTCGGCCACAAGCCAGTTTAATCCCTTCACCCACATGGTCATCTCCTCATCGGATGTGGCTTGAGAAAAAAATATTTTGACAAAATGATAATCAAAATGCAACTCTAGCATCGTATGCTGTGCAGATGATAAAAACCTTAAACGCAGCAAACTTGAAGTAAAACTAAATCTTAACATTTGTAATTTATGGCTGTAACAGTAGAGTTATTAATGTCAAAAAAGGATGGTAATGAGAAATACTAATACACTGTGTGTACCTGCCAGGCTGAGTGATTTAAGGCGGAACTCTGTGCCATACAGGATGACAAAGCAGTGGGCCTGGTCCAGTCGTGCTGCGGAGTCCTCCACATAGCGCTCAAAGTCACGGGACTTCTGTCCAGGACGGATCTCTTTGATTTCTCGAATGTCAACTGGAGAGACAATAACAAATACAGTTTGCAAAACTGCAACTTCCTTTAACATACAAGGTGTATTGAGTAGGACTGAATGATGAGGTGGAAATCAAAATCAGATACATACATGGGTGTCATAATTTCTGTTTGCCACAATATGCAAAATCCCATGTGAAAATCACAAAAATGATGTTCAACACACTGAACATTTGGGCTCTGTATCAGATAAAGCCTAAAATAACACAATCATATCATTTTGAACAAGCTTCGACATTTTTCAAGGTAATTTCAAAAATTATATTTTTTTGTGTATGTTGCTTTATATTCAACACTAATCTTCCAGCAGACATATACAAGACCCCCTAGACGATATAAAACAATGATGCTGAGGCCATGGCTTTAACCACATAGGTCCACTTCATGTATAGACAGACAAATATAGTTAGATATGGATTTACAATAAAAAAAAAAAAAAAAAAAAAATGTGGGCACGTTACTAATCCCAAATAAACCCCTGTTGTCCTTCCCCACAAAAATCTACCAAAGCTACGAGTTTGTAATCTGAAAAAAACCTTGATTCAGATGCACAAAACAGGTGTTGATGGGATTTAATTAAAAATCACATTTTTGCCCTTGCTAATAAATCCCTGTGATGTACTTATGTCCTAATGTACATAAAACCTCCACAAATGATGTACTTCTGTATTTGTTCTGCAATCCACCACTACCCAAAAAGAGGGAAAAAACAATTTCAATAGATAAGGCATCAATAACAGGGCCGCACAATTAATCATAAAAGAATGAAAACTTCAATATAGCTACATGCAAAATCCAACTTGCAGCACGATAATGAAGAACTCTGCTACAGAGATTCCCTTGGCCAAAAATGTTGTTTTCCAGATGTGAGAGAGTAGTCAGTAAATGCCACATCACCATTACAATAGTTTTTTTCAGTGAAAATGAAAAACTGAAACACAAAACCGATAATTCTGCAGTCACAAAATCTGTCAAAATAATCACATTTGCTTTTTTGACCATATTGTGCAGTCCCAACTAATAGGCAGTCAGGAAGTCAGTTAAAGAGCCCTCAAAAACTCTCTCACACACACACACACACACACACACACATACACATGCACTTCTTTCAGCTCCTGCTCCTCTTCCTGCCCCCGAACCACACATCCTGTGCTTTTGTCGCCTACACACCACATCTGTGCCTGTGTATAGGTGAGCGTGTTCTTTTCTCAAGCATTAAAAAAAGAAAGTGGGTCTTCTTACACAAAATTTCACCAAGCTGAGCTCTCTAATCATAGATCACTTCTACGTTTACTTTACCAGCTATGATGGGCCAACAGACATCCGCAGAGCGCCGGCAAGATTTTACAAGCTGATCTGTCACACAACACTTTAAGTCATTTCAGTCAAAATATTTGGAGCCGGCGTAAGACAGATGCAGGAAACAAAGAGATAGCCAGAGTTGTAACCTTAGCAAAGGAGATGAGATGAGGTATCCTGCAACACACTCCCACACTTCCTCCAGCCTTCCATCCTGCCTTCCGCACTGTTTCTACCACTCATCAGAAGGGTTGGGTTCCGCTCCATGTAAGCTATTGCCCATACATAAACTGAAGTTTTAATGTCACATATCATCAGAAATGCCGCCATTTAAGAACAAAAATAAAATGGATTCAAATACTTAAACCAATTGTTTTATCTGTAAAATGCAGTTATAGTAGTTTAAAGTCTAAGACTCCTCAAAGTGCTTGAAAACACAAGCAATTTTGATTTACTCACTTAAGCCTTTCAGAAAAAAGGCATTTCCATTTCAGAGTACTGTAGTCTTAAAACAAATTATCCGGAGTTGTCACGCTGCACTGATGCAAATTTCTTTTCTTTTTTTTAACCATTCTGTTTTATTTATTTTTTACCATTCTCTGTTCATAATAAAATAAGAATCTATAATTGAAACCACTGTACTGCAAGCTTTACACAATCATAAAAAGTTTTGGTGAATGTTTCAGTTTATGTGATCATGGAATAAGAATTAAAAAAAAGGTTACAAATCCCACCAGGCATTTTATCCCAGCTACAGACAGGCAACAAAAAGGAGGTCTGAGCAATACCCAACCCTACAACTCACTTAGTCTTATCAAATAATCCTTATCAATAATACTTTCAAACAGATGTATTACAGGGATTGTTTTGTGCGTGGGAAGGTAAACTAGAACTGCTCAATGCTGATGAATTAGAATGATTAACGCAACTATTCAGCTGAATATTACAACTATGACTTATGACCACAAAACAAATATATCAAAGTTTTGTGAAGTATATTTCAATAATATTTCAGCAACTGTCAGCTATTTTGACATTTTGATGCATCAAGTTAAACAAAGAACTTTCCGCAAATAACTGACATGAAGGATTCTGTTCCCTTTTCCAGCATGCTGCTCATTTTCCAGTGACAACCTGACCTGAACAACAGTGTTTTCATACAGATATAAATAAGATTATACTGCCTCGCTAATTTGTTGACACATTTTTCATAAACCAATCAGGCCAACTACCTGAAAAAAGGCACACCATGGAAGCTAGAAATGACATCATCAGTATGGAAAAAACAGGTCAGACAGATGACAGCCTCCACAAACTTACCCCTGCATTCACATGCCAAGGCAACAAAAAAATACCTGACGATTGAATCATTATTATATATATTATAAACTTCCAGGTTACAGCTGGTGACGTTGAATGGCTGGTCAATGTGACTTTCTCCAGTGTCGTGACTTTGCAGATACAGCATCTACATCATCATACAATTAAATTTTTCCACAATGTAGATTAATCAAGATGGGAGCCCATATAAAATTAATCAAAGACGAGTTGTTAAACGAATCTAGGACACTATCTACATACATGGGCCTAGACCTTTGGAGGGAGTTCACCTGGGAATGTGTTTTGAAGTTCTTAATAACTCCAGGATATGAGGAGTAACAAATTAACAAATCTGAGCATAATCAGTGATGGAGAATATGTGGAAAAATGTATACTGGTCATTTTGATTTTTGAGTCGAGTCCTCATGTTTCTTACTCCTTGTCAGGAAGACATGTTAACAGAAATACGATTCTTTAATTACTAGCCCAGATATTTATTCCAAGTATAGTATAATATAATGTAATGTAATATAATATACATTAGTATTATTAGCATGATATATTTATTCACCAGAAAATAAATATATCTGCATAAAAAGTCTCTAAAATGTTCAAAATATATAGAAAACGGTGAGGAAATTTACTATAGAGACCAGACCTTTTGAGACATGCTAATAAAAATGTAAAAAAAAAATAATGGTACACCTGGAATTATACATTTTTATTTATTTGACTTTAATTCCTTCTCTTTTAAGAAACATTGTTAAGATTATTACATGAATTAAAAACCATGAATCACAACGACCTTTAAGGTTTTAACGGACATTAATGGATATGGGTAAACAAGCTTATTTTCCATTTCTCGTAAAATATCCTGTCAAAAAATTTTGCATTACCTGTAATGACCCTGTCTGCTGTGCCCTGGTATCTTTATTGTACATTAGTATTTAATAAATAAAGTTGCTCATATTCATTATTCATAAAGAGTAACAACGTAATTCAAGTACTGTGAGCCCCGAGATCACAACTTGAATTCCAAAGATGTTATTTATATCACTTTCTTCACAGTACAGTGTCAGTTTGTAGTTCTACAGTGAGGACTTGCTAAAAAAAAAAAAAAAACCCCAAAACAATTGTTCTTTTAAAAAGTTTCTTAAAACATTACATGTAAATTTCATAAAACTAAAAAGGCCTAAGAAACAAGGGACTGATAGCTTGGTAGATTTCTCTGACAGGCTGGCACATGTTGAAAAGTAATAAAATCTATTAATGTATGGTATTGATATATATGATATGTATGCATAAACTGCTGATATAGATATCACCATTTGCGAATTTATAAAAAACATAATCCAATAAAGATACCAGTCAAAAGGTTGTTTAAAAAAAAACAAAAAAACAAACAAACGGACACACAAACATTTTTAACATTGATTAATCTACCAGTTATTTTCACGATTTATCATTTATTCTATAAATCAAAAAATTGTAAAAAAGTTTCATCTTTTTGTTTTGGCCTAAACTGACATCTTCATATTGCTACCTTACTTTAAAAATGTACCAATCTAGCTTTTGTGTTAGCATATTTTCTGGAAACTCAATTGGGCACAGGTAGTCAAACAGAACTCAAGTGTCATTATCATCATAAAGTGGTCCTCATTAGGTTCCAGTTTTGCCCGCAGTCTCATACAACCAGAGACTGTAAAGACGTAGCTCCCTTGGTAGAAAGAAAAAAAAAAAAAAAAATACTGTCTGTCTGATATCATGTCATGTGACAGGATGCGATGGTTTCCAGTTTTAATACTACGTTTTCTTTAACGTTCCCTACATCATTGGTTTTGAGCAAAGTAAACTTTACAGAACCTGATTCTGTGGAGGACTCCAGGAGCCAAGGTGGGAAGTTTGTCAACCAGTTAAATAATCACTTTAGAGCAGACCTGGGCATTTTACAGCCTGCGGGCCACTTCCGGCTCTTTGGGCATCCCTGTCCGGCCCGCGGTATGTCAGTCATAAACATAAATGAACAAGTATTTATACTGTGCACGCAATACAAATGTGTTGCCTTTGTTTTGAAAAACCTGACATTTTTATTATTTACGTATGCACGCATACGCTGTCGCTATGTCCGAACAGCAACAGGCGATGCTGGCCAGCTACCCCTGGCGCCCTAAAAATGTACGTTCAGATAAAAAAAAGAAAAGTTGATTCCGAATGCTGCGTTTTTAACAAGACATGGACGGCTGAATATTTTTTTACAGAAGTCGAAGGTGAAGCCGTGTGCTTAGTTTGTGGAACACAGGTCGCTGTGTTCAAGGATTACAATCTGAAGCGCCACTACGTGACCAAACACGAGGAGACATACAAGAACTTGTCTGATGAAGAGCGTGCAAAGGAGTCGGAGGCTTTGCTAGCCAAGTTGCAATCCCAACAAGGACTTTTTACAAATCTTTGCACACCCACAGATGCAGCTGTCTTGTCTTGACAAGTTATGTCCCATCTCACAAAATAGCTATTAAAAGTAAACCGTTTTCTGACGGAGAGTTTATTGAGGAGTGTTTGGTGGACTCTGCTGCAAAAATATGCCCAGAGAAAAGGGAGCATTTGAGAACGTTTACTTGTCCCGACGCACTGTAACGTGCAACCTAACATAGACAGGATTTTTCTCACTGAACAAGTAAAATGAACTGAAAACATCAAAGGCACTTGTTGCTTTTTGTATGAAGTTGATCAGATACTTATTTTTAACATACTGCAAAACACCTATTCAATATGTGTGAAGATTAACAAGTTAAAAATAAAATGAAACATTGCTGTAATGATTGTTTTTGTTTTAAACTGTTTATTAATTTTATAAGATTATTTTCCTCTTTGACCTACATCACTATTCAGAAATGTATGTAAATATTTACAGAATATCCTTATACTTATGATTACCAGTAGCAGATAATCAAAATATATAATTTACTGCTTTTTACACTGGGAGAAAATTAATATTGAGCAGAATTAAGTTCAAGTTATCGTTGGTTCAGCCCTCCGACACAGTTCAGATTTTTCATGTGGCCCCCTGTAGAACTTAATTGCCCAGCCCTGCTTTAGAGCATAGGAACACATGTGGAGGCTTATTCATTGAATAAGAAATAAACTCAAACTGGCTCATTCAGGGAATCATTGTATGAAAGCCAGTCAAGTCACTCACTCTAATGCGAGTTTCTCTCTTGGGTTGATAAGCCAGAAAAATGGGTCACA
>KV751327.1:4771496-4790641 GCA_001698575.1 Mola mola | reverse complement strand
AGCAGTAATGTGCTCAAAAGGTTTGTAATGTGATTTAGATGACACTCTAGACATCTGAGTGCGCTGCCTGCGTTACTTCACACCAAACCTCTACAAAAAAAAGATATATATACTCATGTACAGCCTATTTTCGGGACATAAAAACCCACGGACGCCCAAACCACCCTGCCAACTACAGCTGCCACAGTTAGTTCGCAACTGATTCATTGAAAGATTTTCATTGACTTTGGGCTCTTGGACATTGTGGAAAGAATGTTTTCACATTTTTTTTGAATGAAACAACAGCAGCTGATGAAATATAATGTTTGCAGCTGTTAAAGGCACCCCTAAACACTGCACCTCCAGTCATTCTGTCATTATTTTCCTCTGCATGACAGCATCACACTATGACACAGTATAAGTGATCCATATTTAATATCTACTGCCAGTTATTTGGCAGGCCAACTTCAGGTGCACAGAACACGCATCCTACACGATAGCAGATCGATCAGTGAGGGAAACGGTACAACGGGCAAAGGAGAAGAAAGGTGCACTTCTCAGCATTTTATATTTAGCAACACAGTTTTCACAGTAAATGGACATCACTTTGTCCAAACCATTGATAAGGAGTAAATACAGTGAGCCAAATTGTTCCCAAACAATCACACGCTTCCAGTAAAAAGCCTCATCTTCTATTTCTGTGCATTAATGAGCCGCCTAGGCTCATTCCACCTCTCCAGGAGTATCAAATGACAGACGTGAGCCCATGTGTGAAAGCCTTCATGGTGGAGATGACGATACTGTAGTGTTAAGAAAAAGCTTACTGTCTTTATTCGTGTTTGTGTGTGAGTGTTCTCTTTTTGCATCCGGAGCAGAATGCAGCTGTGCACAAGGCATCCTGCTACCAGAGAGGCCGACAACTTAACGACTTACTGAAGGCCTGTGTGTCCTCAAACACGCTTTTTTTGTTGAATATTAAACAAAATGTCAGCTTCCTGTTAAACTAAATTATATCACTGTTAATGCAGCCATAGAATTCCAGGAATTGTTCTTTTTTCATGTTGTCCATCCTGAATTTGTACATTGATATGTGATTTGTAGCAGTTGTGTCTTTATTAGGACTCACACCTGCTCTGCCTTTTGCTATTATGCAAAAAAAAACGAACAAAACAAAACAAAATTAACTGCACTTGCATCCTGATCTGGATTTATCCCATAATTAAGGGGCAATAAAGAGAGGGGGGGGGGTTATTGTCTCCTACACCGCTCTCTAGCGTTTCCCAAACGCACATAACTGGACTTTGAGCAAAATAATCCCAGTGAGTGAAGCCATTGACTGGGATTATTTTTTTTTGTGATGTTATTTATAGCTTGATTGTGGTCTTGTCCTGTTTTAGGGGCCGCATCAAACTGATGCAATATAAACTGTGTTGTCATTCAACTGTTTTATATGTATAAAATATTAATTTGTGCAAATGACCTTACTTTTACCAAATTTTCTTGAATGTTAATACATTTTGAAAGTGCCAATTTATCTAACATGAGATTTAGCGTCACCAAGACCTATTAGTTACCCCTTTGAGAATCCTAAGTAATTTAGAAATGACAACATCAGTCCTGACTGACGTCATTCATCAGCTGTTCACAACATCATGTCACGTCAGCTCACAAGTGTTCTGGGAGTTGTTCAAAGACCTTAACCGACACTTTGTAGTTTTCATATGTCAGAATGCATGCAAACCAACCAGTTCTAGCATGGACACATTCACAAGCAGTGCTCAGTTTGTACTCACTCTCTCCCTCTATTTTATCTGTGCCCCGAGTCCAGATGATAGTCCTGGTCTCCAACTTCACTTGAAATGTCCGTCTCTCTGGCCGCTGGGACTTTTTCGAATAAAACAGCGTCAGTACTGTGCCTAGCTCCAGGTCTCGGTACAGGTTGTTCATCTCAGTGTCGTTGTCCATCCATGGAAAGGGCCCATTGGAAAAGAAGCCCGAGGTTCCAGCCATGTTCACTTCCCCTGTTTGTTGTCCGTTTCCTTTCAGAACAATCTGCACAGTCCAGGCCTAGACAGGGATACCTGCAGCAAGAGTAGAGAAGGGAGAACAACAATCACCAGAGGACATCTTATATGCTCACGCTGTACACACAATGTTACAGCAGAGAGGAGTTGATGCTGTCAGGAGGTCTCTGCTTTACATTTAACTTTACTTTATATATACAGTAAACGTCCGTAACTGAAGAGCTAAAAATGGTTTTCAATTACCAAAAAATATATTTGGCTATAGCCATATTTGCGCTAAAATGGAAATACTGCCTAGGGGATGTTTATTGGGAGAAAAATACTTCTGATTATATATAGGAAAATATGAACTTTAGTAGTTTAATTTTATTTTTCACAAGATAAAAACAATGCACAAAATCATAAGATTAAGAAATAACTTAATGTAATAACAGTGCAGGAAGAGGCAAAAAACCCACTGGGCTTATCTAAAGCCGCCGCCTAAATAATGCATATCAAAGATTATATGAAAAATAGAATTATCATACTATAGTATGAAAGTTAAGATATGAATGACTAACAATTTTCTGAATATAAACTTCAACAATACAATACATTTAACAGAACTATACCCATTTGTGAAATTACATAAACCAAAAACACCTTCCACAACGGTGAACAATGCCAGGAAAAGGGGAATTACTCAGTGAAACTACTGTGTGGTTTATATACCAACACGTAAAGGTTTACCTGTAGTTTGACATGAACATGTACTGATTTCCTGTTCATAATAGCAGATGTGGATGTTTATGTCACAAAACATATATGTAGCCTCATACAACAGAGGAGCATGTATAAGGTTACATTCATTTTTCAAATAGAATGAAATTATAATCAAAATAATAAACATAAAACATGATTTCATAACATATAGGGCGTTATTGATTTTTTTTCTGTGGCGTTGCTCTCAGTATTGAGTGCAACACGAACAGCAGCAACATTTTTAAATAGGTGACAGCTGCGACATTAAAACGTGTCGTTGAAACTAATCACGCAGGACAGGTTTCTCGCGTTTCAACATTATTTTACCTTTAATCCATCCTAACCTAGCGGCGCAGAGGTTTGATTTGGTTTAAGAGACTCCCTGTAGACCTTGCTACAGTTCGTCCCGCAGGGAAATAAAGTTTCCTTTGGACACAGGAGGTATCATCACAGTGGAAACTGGCAGCGGAGGGTGATAACAAGAAACGTCTGGCTGTTTTCACGGTGTGGAAAAGGGGACGGTGGAGGCTAGCACTCCGCTGGGCCGACAAGAAGCAACATGGCTGGTCTCGCCTCAGAGGAAGCACAGGTAGTAATAACCCCTTTCTCCCCCTCCTTCGCTTTTACCGAGAGAAAAAGAGCAGGAAAACAACAAATCGCGGAGACGGCTCTCTCTGCTGTACCTACCGCCGCAATCTCGGCCTGACCGCACATCTTCAACAGCTTAGGCTGCTCTTCTCCCCTCCTTCGCTCCAGTCGTCTTTCTCCTTTTTCCCCCCACACCCCGGTTTTCCGTGATTAAATCATCGTTAGGCCCTGGTAAGGCGCTGCCGTCCAGGCGACAACAATCCACGTTTCCTCTACTCCCCTCCAGCCGTCCATAGAGAGGGGCAGACAGGCAGCGAGGTCCGCGGTGAGACGACGCAAGTTTGCCTGCTCTCAGACTCAGCTAGCGCAAGCCCATCCCCCCGCCCCAACACGGTCTGCCATCAGCAGCGTGAAACGAGCTGCAGTCAGCAGGACTGGCTTCCGCTGCGGGTTTTCAAAATAAAAATCACGTCTAGGAATTTGTTCCACTGCACGAAGAGATTGGGTCCGCGATGGCTTTGCATTACTAAAAAAAATAAAAAAAATAAAAAAAATCATTACTGATTAACTATAAATACCTAAATATATTAATATTTTGATTATTATGGCCTACAGCTAAAGAAAACACATATAAATATTAGAATATTTCACTGTTGAAAAAAAGGCTTGAAAGTGTTTAAATATTTCCACTTTATATGTAACGAGTTTCGAATTTATATGAAATTTCATATGTGGAATGAAATTACAAAAAAATATTCTTTTGCAGCAGTACACTCCATTGCACAAGAATGTTGCTGTCAACAAAAAATAGCAAGTACGTCACATAATATGAAAAACCAAGCCAGTTTGGATTGTAAAGTTATTTCAAAAAGATTATTTTTTTATGTAAACGTCATTATTTTATACACTAATGTGGTACTATTTTAACTTGGCAACAGTTAAATTGACTCAGGATGTGGGTAATGGCTTCCTAAGGTGAGTCTGGAACTGTAAAATAACGCAACATTTATTCATTTACTTTTTGATAGGCCTACCGTCATCTTCTGAGATATCAACAATTGATTGAAGGCGTAAACTCATCCAGACATTGCTCAGATATTTCGGTTTCGTCCCCCTTAAATTAATTAATGGGCTTTGAGTGCTGCATAGCGAAAGAAGCCCAAAACACATATTTGTGGATGAACTTTTTTTTCGAGTCTTGTACGGCTCTGTACTACATCTCTACCTGGAAATACCGCGATAACAATTTTGACACAGCTACCCTTTTTCCGGTAGTTCCGCGCGTTTTCCTTTAACTTCACGCACCTGGTCCCTCCAGTAGGAGCGCCGGCTGTTCTCCCCTTAAAGACACAGACCCTCTACTCATTTGCTCAACTTCAGGATCCGTCTCAACGTCAATTACACAACCTGTCACAACTTCTCAAGCAACTTTGTAGCTGTCCCTCCTGTAAATTATACTGTATCTCACAATTCATTATCAAACCCTTTCCCCTCCCTGAACAAAATAATAACATAACTTTAATGGTGTATCCAATCAGTGAAAACCCCAAATAACATCAAGGAATGTTATGTTTTTGAGACATGTCATTAGGAACTGGGCCATGACTCTGACCAATCTGATCTCTGACATGGTTACATGATCTCTCTCCATGTTAACTCATTGTCAACTTCTGTTTCAAAACATTTTCACACATGTTAAAAAAAAAACAAAAACAAAGCAAAGACAAAAAGATGAGGTTGACATTTTATTCTGAAAACTACATATCTCAAAACAACAAGCACTCAAACAAAGTGTGTGATAAATTATCAAACAGCAGCAAATATTATTGACAAAGGGTCAAATATCCATCCACGTTTAGAAATTAATGCAAGCATACTACAATAATAAACTTGTGGGATCTCGTTTGGCAAAATGCACATCCCCAAAAGTGTTTTTTTTTAATCTCTTAAACACAAAACATTATGCAGTACGTCGGCTATTTTAAGTGAACAAGAGGAATGTTACATCTTGCTGAACAGATTTGTGAAGAGCTATTTGTTGGCAATCCAGATTTTATAAAACACAGAATCAGAATTATTGAAAAATGGCAAAAAATAAAAAAATTTAAAAAAAATGTACATCCCTGAAATAAAAAAGATTTTCAAACTAAATGGGAAAAAAAGATGACATTCAGTGTGTTAATTAGGTTTCTATTCTTCACAATGTCATCAGTTTGTCACGCTCATTTCATTGTACCAATCACTCATGTTCATTTTCAACCTATTATCTTACTTTGTGGTACGCACCCACACAAACGTTTATTAATTCATTATTCTATGAGAATATATCATTTCTCAATAAGTCTGATGGCTTAGAAATGTCACTACAGTAATATCGGACAAAAGATAATTCTAATGTGTACATAGTTGTTCTACAGCTGCAGCTACATATTCACTACTGTGGTTCTGTGATTATTTTTATAATTATAAAAAGAGAGATGCCCTTTGGCAGCTTGGTGAAATGGTTCAGGATTTCCTTTTCAATATTCACAATCAATCCCTATAAACAACACAATTACTAAAACCATGGCCACAGCTCCAGCACAGCCGTGCGGTCCACGCAGTGCAACAGCTCGACATCAACCACTGACCACCCTCACAATCAACAGCGTGGTTAGAAACGGTAATGTGTTTAAAACTCATAGTCCTTTTCAGCCATGTCAATCGCCCAGGCGAACTTCTCTCTCTGGGTTTTGTTGTAGATCTTCTCAATGGGCACGCCCCATTTCTTGCACCTAGAGAGGAGAGAAGTAGACCAGGTAACATAAAAAGTGACCCACTGGGGTCTGTGGTGTCAGTGATTCCACAAAGAAGATAAGACAAGTCCAAAGAAAATCTCAAATTATTTCAGATCCTGTGAATTATATTAATGTTGTTCTTCTGTGGGGACCTGATTAGCTCCAATTGCTTGTTTACTGATTTTTATTCTGAACCGGGACCATCACCCATCAATCACTGTGTGATCCAGTACCATTACAAACAGTTCCTGCGTACAGAGTACATTCAAGTTGCGGTGATGTCAAAATGTATAGTAAAAGGCGAGTAAAACAATTTCCCTTAACGTTGGCTCAGTTCCATTTCCGAGTGCCAATGTGCACAATACCAGGAACCTGGAACTAGTTCACTGAAATGGAACGCGCACGTTATTGTTTTTATTATGCCTGTGTTTTTCTTGTCATGATGCACCAAAAGGGTCTGCTGTAAGAAAAAAAAAAAAACTTTGCATAACATATACCTAGTATACTACTAGTCTTAAGTAGCTAGCTAGGAGTTCAGTAAGCATACAACCCGATTATTTTCATGCTAAATGGAGACAGAATTTGTAGCTGTTATTTAGATTTGACAGAGTAATGTGTCATCTCGGACAGTTATCAATGTGAACGGGCTCCATGTTTTCATCTTGGTTGCACATGCTCGCACACTCATAACAACAGTTTACGGCCAAGTTCCCATGCACCACCCTACAAGCAGGGACCCCCCATCCTTTACGCCTTTTAATCAGGCGAAACGGGGAGCATTCCTGTATCCATTGTGCTGGAAGAGGCGGCTTGCCATAAATAGCTGTGAGGCATAGGTTAGGGAGGGCAGATCGTGGCTCCCGGTCTCTGTCGCTTGGCCCTCCATTTAACCACAGACAGCTCCTCATTGACTTCCCACATGGAGGAAGGAGTGCTGTTTGGGGACGCTCCCTGGCTTTCAGAAACAAACCCCATTGTTCCTCTCACTAACACACTTTTCTTCCTCTTATTTTCCTTCTGCAGCCTGTATTTTTCTTTGTTTCTTTTTTGCTTGTGCTGCTCCTTTACCTACAATGTAAGAGTATTTCCTGCCTTTCTGTTACCAGGTTGGACCGGCTCCCTGTGCACCCACCCACCTGGAAAAAGCGGGCCTATTTAAAAAAGTTGAATGTTTGCTCATTTAAGTCACAATTTTTTGGCTGTAATCAAACACGATAGCTGAGAAATGATGGTAAAACCTCCGTTGTTGTGTCACATAAATACCATGCCACAGATATGCGTGGATCCAGGTAGTTGAGCTTAGAGGTGCCCAGAGCAATCTGCTTGTTCTCCTCTCTGTCTGTGGCCTGCACCTGGAGCTTCATCAGCTGCTCCTCTATCCGCTGCACAGCTTTACGCTTCACCTCCACAGTCCTGAGAGAAACACAAAGACAGAGACAGACAGGGAGGAGTAATGATCGATAAAGGAAGAGGCAGAAAATGTCAAAGATAGACACCGAGAGAGGGACACACTGAGGGAAAGAATTAAACAAATGTTTTGGGGGAACAGATGCCGTAAACATCATGAACTTGTTTAAGAGCCCGTCAGAGTTAAACTTTGTGGCCTCACATCCCACAAGGAATGAAGGTTTAGGGGCAACAGACTGAAGTGGGACAGTGTTGCAAGCTTTCATACTTTTTGCTCTTGTCACCATGAGAAGCCTTATGATCAGCCTTGGCGGCCTTCAGCTGCTTCCTTGCTGCTGACAGCTGATTCTGCTTCTCATCTATCTGCAAACACACCAAACTTACGCTGAGAGGAGAGCAAAACTCTGCATCAGGCCTTCACAGTGCGACAAAACTAAATATAGAATGTCTGAAAGGCTACAAAGACAAAGGATGGAACGTGTCATGGCTTACCTTGGTCTGAAGGTTCTGCATGGATTTCTCAAAGGTTTTGGGCGGCGCTCGCTGGTGGTTACAGAGGATGGCCACCGCCCGGTTGGCTCGGTTATATGAGAGGATTTTGGCTGGAATGCTGTCATCAGCTACGGAGCCAACAAAAAGCAGAAACACTTTCAAATGACCGTAATCTGAAAAGCTGACCAAATAGTGCAGCAGTTGTGCATCTAAAGGACCAATAAGGCCCAGTTAGATGCAGTAGGTGTATTATTCATTTAAATACACTTGATATCAAAAAATAAAAATATTACAGAGGAGGCCTCGAAAGCAGGTTTATGTACACTGTGCCTCCACCTTTCATTCTATATTTCAGTGTACTAGGATTTATACACAGTTTTTTAAACATTGATATTATTCTACTCACTTAGAACTATAGTAAACACTTATATTTTGCCTTATTTATTGAATGTGTAGATGCTCAAGTGGTTTAATTTACTTGGATGTTCTGCATCAATTTCAGGTATGTAAGGCAAGGCTTTACTATCAAAGCTTGAATAGAAAAATATCTCCTCCCAACAGGTTTTGTTATCTTCTTCATCTTTCCTCATAGGAGACAGGACTACATATTTACATAAAGGGTATAATTAAGGCGAACTCTTGAAGATAAAACCAGAACCCTACACATTACACTTTGAGTTCCTTACAGGCACGGAGGCATGAGTTGAACTGACTTGAATTTAAGTTTTTCAGATCATTTCACATTTTTTATTTAATAAAAAAAACTGCAATGTATGCCTATGATTTTACTACATGCAGGCTAACTGTGAAGAAAACGTAGAGATGTTCCGAGTCACTGCGCTGGGACAGTACTTCGGTGTCTGAGGCCGAGGCTGCAGTCACTCACAGCAGGAGAGTTCCTTGAGCTGCTGCTGCAGGGTGATTGAGGCGTTGTAGGTACGAAACACCTTGGCTGTCAGGCCGTCCATCAGCTCCTGTAAGTGCTTATTCAGAATGGAAGTCTGCAGGAGACACAAAGGAATAAAAAAAAAAAAAAAAAAAAAACATTCAGAATGGAAGTCTGCAGGAAAAAAAAAAAAAAAAAAAAAAAAAAAAAAAAAAAAGGCAAAGAGGATACAGTTGGAAGTGAAAAAAAGCATTACAACTACAAAAGCAAACGGTTTACTTAGACAGAAGCCTTGCCAGCAATTAGTCAGATAGTGTTTCTTACATTCAGTCTGTCAAAAAGGTCATCTTCTGGCTGCTTGTTTTCCAGGAACAGCTGAAGGTTTTTAAAGACCTGAAAATATTCGGCAAAGGTTTATTTAACATTTCACTTGGACTACATATCCTAACAACATGTAGAGTACTAACAGTGTTGCAGGACTGCCAGCTGAGGGTGCTGTATTATTTATTCTTATGATAACAAGCTCAGGTTGTTTACTATTGGTCAATGGTTCTTTTGTATGTATGCAATATGTATACAAGTGGAGAGGAAAAGCAACCCAACAAATGAAGCCCAGGCATGTTAAAGAACACCTGAGATGTACAGTATGTCTGTGTGGAAGTGACTGTGCTTGTATCTGTGCACGCCTGTGATGGCAGGAAACAGACCACCCTCTGAGGCAGAGCTGACAGAAGGCTTTTAGTGCCTGATCACCTACCTGTGCAAACATCCTCCTCATCACAGTATCTCCTTATCTCATTAACATTAAACTCTCAGCTGTCAGACACAGGCCTGACACCACCCTCATACCAATTTGTCTCTCACTGTCCTGTCCCATTCTTACCCTTTTCTCCACTGGGATCTTGTTATAGTAGCGGATGGAGTCCTTTCCCAAGAAGTCAAATTCCACCACATACTCCTGGTCGTCCAGCTTGGAGTACAGTTTGATGTGCTCCACCCGTAGCGAGCAGCAGCCCACCGTGTCCGCCGTCTCGCCTTCTTCCTTTTCGTTACCCGCCCTCAGTGCAAGCTGCAGGGGAAACCACACACTGTGATCACTAGTGACACTCAAGTGTGTGTTTCTCAGAAGCACTAAGTGTGGTGCAGTTCACTCTCTTTATAACTATGCATCATTGTAACTATAATGCAAGAATTCTCTAATTCATGATCTAATTCACACTCAGATTATTCACTGGGGGCACAAGGATGTGTGTTGGTAAAATTTGGACATGGAAATGGCCTGGTGCTCTGTGCATCAGTGGGGGCAGGGCTTCAGAGCTTGACCTAACCAATGAGCTGTGAGCTGTGAATGACCAATGAGTATGATGCACACATTAACGAGAAGAGACATTCAGAGAATTTAGTGTGTCAGAGGAAAAGTCATTTCACAAGGTGTGCGCTAAAAGAGAAAAGAAAAGTAGGAGTGGAAACAGCTGCAATTAATATACCACTGTGAATAGGAGCGGACGCATGGCACATTACAGCCATATAAATAAGGCCAAAATTAGTAGTAGTTTAAGTTCAAATCGCTCTCGCAAATAAATGTATTTTTCAAAAAGTTTATTCATCACCCCAATGTTAAATTTCAGCACCTCTGTTCTAATGGTAAAGTTTTTTTCTCTTTACTTTAACAGCTATGTATAAGAGAAACTGTAAAACTTAATCTCTACCCCATACATTGTTGTAAAAATAAATATTTCAGCTATCATGTTAATTGCATATTATTACAGTGAAATCAAATCCCTTTTATTAGCATTTCTAAGTACTTAACTAATAATACTGATTTTATAGTTGAGGGAAAGCATTGCTAGGACATACAGGGATGATGTGTCACAGCAATTGCGTTTTTTATGATAATGTTTGAGTATTATTTTGGATCAATAGTTAATTGTTACAGTAACTGAGTAAAAAAAAGATGAACTCTGTGGAGTAATTGATAAGTCTTTGTCAGGGTGAAGCCGGTACACTGGAATACCAAAGGCCATGATATTGTCCCTTTCAAAACATTTTTGAAGGGGCACTGCACTAGCAAGCTGATATCAAAGATGTGCACGTGTTTGGAATTATTATTCACCCCCAGTTCTTTATTTTCTCATACAACAGCACTCCATTTTTTCTCACCTTGTCGATGAAATACAGTGCCACAGCTCTCTGCCTGATCCTCATTTCCTTTGACTTCCAGTCCTCTCTATACTGTGAACGAATGCGATCCACACACTTCTTCAACCGTCGCGCAGTCTCATATTTCTGCCAGTCTTTCTCCCCCTGCACACACACAAACGATTTATTGAATAGGAAAACAGCAGGATATTTGTTTCTGATCGAATACAACCGAAGAAATATAAATACAGAGAATGATTATGAACAGGTTTCTGCTAGAAGGTGAAGCTTTACCTTGATCCTGGAGCTGGGGTTCAACATGATGTACTTGATAGAGCCCTGGATGTTCTCCGTCCAAGATGCAAGCCAGGTCACCTTGTTGTCATGACGAACCTCCTTCCATTTTGTCCCTGGCGGAGGTTTAGGGTGCTTTGAGTCCCTAATGAAAAGAAGGCAGGTTTTAATGTACAAACAGATGCAAAACGTGTTGATGGCTTTGCCCCAATGTATGTTTTACAAAGCATGTCCTACTCTTTGGGGCATATGGGTGTAGTACTAGTACTGTGTAACTCTATGAAGACTGTGTTGTACCTGTGTATATATACAAATTTATAGCGTAAACTCTCTGGCTACACGTCAGCTATGAGACAACAGTATGCAGAGAAAGGTTACAAACCCCATTATGACCTGTAAATGGGGGTGGAAATGTCCTCCCTGGGTAATAATATTGTTTTCACACATGCGGCGCGCTGAGAAGGAAGACAACCTTTGACACAGCGCAGGCATATGAGCGCATTAGCAATACATGTGCCAAGCTGTAGACACCACATGAAGCACGTATTCTTTTGCTAATGTCTCCTTGATGGCAACTGAATGCTACAAATAAGCTTTTCCATAAACTCTCTCTCTTGCACACACACAATCCCTGAGACGTCCTGCAGTTAGCAGATAACAGGGGCAATAAAGGGTTAAATGAAGTTAAATGAGAATAAAGGGAATTAAGAACAGGACAGTAAATGTTGGGGAAAAAAAAAAACCCTTCATGTCTCCTTTCGATTAACTAAACTTTCATTCACACTCAACATACTCTGTTATCAAAGCATGTTTTTGTCCCACAGTATCTTTCCACTTTACCTCTGGTTCGATGGGGCCACCTTGTGGTTAAAACTCAGGAAAGTCATTAACAAAAACAATCCAATGGAAAGATTCACAGTGGTGGTGAGATAACCCACTTGCTACAGTTAATAATGACATCTTCAGGTCTGATGCGTCTTTTCAGCATGCCCATCTTCGGATGATCGCCTCGTCCTCGGAACAGGCCCGGTGGCTCGATGCGGAAGTTTCCGATCCTCTCCTTGTGGTTGTCCATGATGCAGAAACCATACTCCTGGAGGATCCTCTCATTTTCCTCCTTGATTTTCTACAAAGTGTGTAAAAATATTAAAATTTAGTGGTTTCATGTTTTCAGGGTTGGGCGATTTGACATGGATGCAGGCCTACCTGTTTTTCCTCTTTAGACATCTGTTTCCTTGCTTCTGACTGGAGCTTGAAGTACTCACTCATTTCACTGAAGTTGCACTTGTTCAGGTCAGTGATTTTTGACTTTTCCTCTGATGTAATTTCCTAGAATAAAAGAAAGGGGATCTGAATCACGCCAAACTCGGAATACTTCAAAAACTTCACACCCTTTGTAGACTGTGACTTGTGTGCTCAAATTGAGGCACTTAATCACGTCACATCCTCTCACCTTCCTCCAGTCCTTCCAGAAGTTCTTCCTGAAGACGTCCTTGGTCGTGTACTCATGATCCAACATCTTGGCAAATTTTTCTACAAATACATGAGCAAACAACTAGACTCTTCTCTTGACAAAACAAAATTAATAAAAAAAGTTTTTTATTTTATACAGGCAGACTCACCATCATAGCAAAATCTAACTTTATCAGGCAAGGGTTCATAGGGAGGTGCAAACACTGGACCCTTATGTTCAAGGAAGCGCCATTTGGAGCCATCGGTATATCTTTCCTCCTCCCACCTAATCTCCGCACACAACAACAAAATAAAACGCCTGAGAGAAAAACAAACATGGTATCTTCTTCTCAGCAGCTGTTCATGCCAGCTAACTCTCCTTGTGCTGCAAGAAAAAGAACCATTCATCCCCAAATTGATCTTACCACTTCCACTTCTCCTCTCCTTCTTTCTTAGATTTCTTTCCCTCTTTTATCTTCTTTTTGAGCTTAACATCCTGGAGCAAATGAAGAGAACAGGAGAGCAAATCTGTAGAGCAGCAAGCCCAGGGAAGGAGGTATTCATCAAAATAGTTGTAAAATGTAAAAGACCTCATCCTCCCCATCTTCTTCATACTCATGTTTCCTTTTCTTGGCCTTTTTGTCATGTTCTGTCTTGACATTTTTGGGCTTGTATACAAGTCTGTAAGCAAATGTATTCATATGTATATGTACTTATGAACAGTTATCTCAGATTACCAAAGTGATGTAAACTTTAAGAAGTATGATACCAACTCTTCATCGTCACACTTGCGTTTGGAGGTCTTATGGTGATGTGGTGGGGGGTAGAAGCCGTTGTCTTCTTCAGGCTCAATCTTAATGGCAACAGGGCTTGTATCTCTGAGTCACACATTACAGACAGTGAACTGCATACTTGTAAACGATATCCATTAAATAGAAACAAGAAATGGCTAAATGTAAGCTTAAATCTTTATATTTAGTCTTATTACACGTCAAAGAGAAAAAGAATTGGTTTACCTCACATATCCATTTTCGCTCTCCTTTTTGGGCTTGTCCATATGTGATGATTTGATCTGTAAAAGAAAAGGACCATACCTCACTGTCAATGTATTTCTGCCACTTTCACAGCTTGAAACATGGTTCAAACAACTTAACAAAATGATATTACATTTATTCTTTTGTGATTATAGGAAAACAAAACTTTCAAGTTAATGACACAAAATATTGACACTGCTATGGTGAAATAAACACAACATCATACTTAATTTAAAGGCCTGATGCTTTTTGTGAGAGGTAGACTGCTATCCCTTTACAAACCTTCTCTCTCCTCTTCTCTTTGTCCTTGTCTTTCGGCTTCTCTTTGTCACTATGTTTCTTCTCAGAGTGGTCCTTATGTTCACTGGAACACAGGAGCCACAGTGGTCAGAGGTCAAGTGCAAGAGGTCAGACGCGGCGCAGCAATAGAAACTTAGAAAACTGGCATGTCTTGCAAAAACTGGCAAGAATGCCCAAAAGTTGTGACTCTCCATACTTCCTGCAGCCCACAAGTACTTCAACCAAACAAAAAGTAAACACATCAATACGTCAAGAGTGGTTAAAACTACATTCTGCAGAGGTCCCTCATAAAAGTAGATTTCATGGAGGGTTTTTTTTTAATGTATGTTAGCTGATTGAAGAACAAATCAGCAGTACACTTGGTGAATTTTTCATGCTGTTTTAGAAGGTTTATCTTTTCTGTTTCATACAGGCAAAATCTAAATTTGCACAATTCCGGAGATGAGGACAACTTTAATACATAACCACCAGCATGTAGCGGTACATAGCGCAAGAACTCAACTGAGCAATGTCTCATACTTCACCAAGAAAATGTAAAGGCTGCATACATCCCACCTGTTGTTGTGTTTGAACTTCTCTCGTTCCTTGTCTTTTTTGTGGTCTTTGTGTCTGTGTCCCTTGTCTTTGTTCTTGTCTTTATGTTTGTGCAAGTCTATGACACAAAGGAGAGATCAGCTTGTACAGCAGCATTAAAAGAAAAACAACGCCAACATGTTTATATTTCAGTAGCTTTGTTTCAGGAGGAGTTAATCTAAAGTTTTTAAAATAGAAAATGAGGATTGTTTAGCACCCTCTCACCATCACTAGTCGAATAACTCTAAATAATTTTAGTCTCCAATATTAAAATGTTTCCTGCTGGGTGAAATCTCTCCTGAGGACACCTGATTTGGCTTGATGATCGCATGTTGTCATAGCAGTTTAATAACGGATATTATCTGCTGTATCAAACAATAACAAAACAACAACAATAAACTATTCAAAGTAAATCATTTCACACACACTCTGACCATCACAAATGATTCCAGGGAGAAAAAAAAGTGCACTCAACTTTGCAAGAGCACCGCGTTGAGGGGTATAATTTGTGAAAAAAAAACAACCCCAAAAACCCAACAACTATCAAATGCTCAAATACATATGTTTTTAATGATATGGTAACTTCTTTTTTTCTGCGACCTCAAGTTTTAAACTCGTGTGAGATTCCCCTGTCGGCGGTGCAGGTATGCGTGAGAGCTGCAGCAGGCACAGAGGAGGCTGGGTGCAGCTGGCAGGGAGAGGCGAGAAGCTCCCCGCTCTCGCCTCCATATCACGGCTGACAGTTGGCTCTCCGGTCGGCGCCCTGGCTACGCACAGGAAAAGAAAATGGCGCAGAGACTAAGTCCTCAGCCCCAATTTTACCACTTTGGGCTCAAATTTCGTTATTATCACAACGGTATTTTCGAAAACCTAAGCATGCAAAATAAACACGATATCAGACTCTCCTAGAAAACCCCAGCAGATTCCAAAAACAAGGGTCGCAAGTGTGCATATCAGACCCTCTTTTTGAACAATAGCCGCGAGAGAGGTGAGGAGAAGGGACTTAGTCTCTGGGACGCCATTTCTGTCCTTTACAAACTAACACAAGACACATCACCATTCCGCTTAGAAGTCATACTCAACAGAAACAAAAACGTCATTATAGGACCTACCGCTTCCTTTAGATGCAGACTTGACCTGGAAATTGTGGAAAAATATGTTTTTAATATCTCAAATTTGGATATGCCGGTAGTCCGGTTATTCCAAGTTTCAGTTATCATACAATTGTATACTAGCAATTTATTTTAAAAAGGAAAACATCATTGCTACGCACAATTTCAAAGTTTCCAGTAAAACAGCAGAGAACAGCATAGGTTAACTTACATTAGCTACCGTTTCTTCATCGTTATTTTATTTCAAGACGATTAATACTCGTCAGTAATATCAGTTGTTGCCAGGGAAGTAACGGGAATTATTGACCAAGAGGTACCTGAGAATCCCCATGTCCATGATCTCCGGTCATGGTCAAGTTGTTTATGTAAAGCAGGTGAAGTTATCACAATGGGCAGATGTTGAGGATGCGAGGTTCAAGGAACCAAAGGGGACCCTTACTGACAGACTGGAATGGAGTCCAAATGTTTCCGGACTGCGCATGCTCAAATCGACCTCACGAGAGTACTATGGTGGTCTGGATGCTCCATGACTGAACTAGCAGGTAAGTGGATAGAAAAATGTTTCTTACATTCATACAAAATATACTTCTGTGGTCGATCCAAGACCAACTTTAAATCCTCTAGACCATCGTGAGATTTCCCTTTAGTCTCTCCTCACCTAAATGAGCCTTGATTGCAAATATCACTTGCTGCCACCCACTTGATCTTATCAATAATACAGAACATTAATGCAGTCCAGAAAGAATTAGATAGCTGAAACTTAAGTTAAAATGATTATCAACCTTGTTTTGGTGCATTAATCATTTCACACAGTTCCACAGAACAAAGGCAGTAGAAAATTTAATTCAGATTTACAACAATTATACAATCATGACAAGCTCCATTATCAGTCTTCACATGATTAATCCAGCATTTAATATAAAAAGCACATTCACACGAATACATACTGTACGCACACATTCTAACTACAATCTCACATAATAGCATGGACAAAAACAACAGCGCAATTCTTTTTAAAAACAATCTGTACATGATTTCTTTCGCCAGTAAAAGGTCATAATCTAGGACAGAGAAACCAATCTATCAACCGATTCACAGCAAGAAACAAAGACATTTACAGTACAGTTCACAGGCTATTTAGACTTCCTTCGTTTGGCCTGGGTGGGGCTTGCTCCAGTTTCTGATCAAAAATGAAAATGAATAAAAAGAGCACACAAATGTATCAGGGAGAATCACTCTTGCAAAGTGTATGCAAAGTTGTTTAGGAGGAGACAGAGATATGGTTTCTATGAAAGCTGCTTGGGTGTTTCAAGTTACCTTTTACAGCAGTACTGGTTCCAGGTCTCGCTGACCTCTTCCTAATGCCACTGTCCACTACTGGCTCCTCCTCCACCTCCTTCTCTGCCCGGGAGCTGCGTCTGCTCGGTCCCTTGGGCTTCTCTGCAGCAGCTCTGAGACGACCAGATTGAAAAAGAAAAGGAAAGAAAGACAACACCAGGATATGTTACTTAAAATGCAAGTGTTTGATATAACTCTGCTCTACTCAAAGAAAGCTATAATACCACTCAGGACTGTGCTGTTTTTCCTCGTCTACCACAGATATTGTCCATCTTCATCCCGACAGCATTCACTACGCTGACATGATCACTGCTTGTTTTTGCAGTGTAAACATGTTAAAATACATACCTTTGGACTAAGCTGATGGGCGTCTTTCTTTTCTTTGCCCATCTGTGATAGAAGTGGAAAAACGGCGAAAAACTATAAACTGTGCTGAACAAACATGGCTTCACTTCCACACAATATTATGACAATCCCCAGAAAAAGAGATATGGCCTCAAAGGTCAGTGGAGTGGTTTAATTTACCTTGTAAAAAGGTCAACCTTGATTGAAAATGCTGGCAAGTATTAGTACATTTATATTGTTTCATGCTAATCATATGTACCAAGTGCTGAGGCCACGTGGCTCATTGTTTTCACCCTGTACCCTCCCTTGGCCAACCAAATGAACTCCCTGAGTTTCAGTAGTTAGAAATGTCTAAGCATCTCTCCTTCATGAGCATAGAACTCAAGACTCGGCCAACATTTCAAATATCAATAGTATGGGGACAGCTTAATATACCTCAGCACATGAAGCATTCCACAACTAAACAATATTTCAGACCATTAAAAGAAGATAAAGAAAACACATATTATGAGGACCCTTACCCCTGCTCAGAACCTGTAGAGATCTCTTCACCTAAACAGGACAAAAGCAAGTGTTAGTTCCTTCACCCTGTTCCCAATGACTAATATGAGCTCATGCATTTTCTATTTAAAGTATGCACATTTACGAAGATGACCACACTTACCTGTCTTCTCACTGGCAACAGGTTCCTGAGACTGTGGGACTTCATGATGAATAGGTACTGGGGAAAAAGGATCAAATAGCTCGACTGACACATCTGAATATGTAAAACTGATTACTCAGCAGTACCTCCCTGATTGTTTAACTTAAACCTTATGCAGAGCACTAGGTACGTTGTTAAGCAGAGGGCTTTTCATCTCCTCTTCCCTATCACCACCACTTGAAAACAGGATTGAAAAAAAATAATAATCTCTTTTTAATGACCTCAGCTTGACTTACCCAAGGTTCATGGCAAGACTATGGTCATTATCCTACCTGGGTTGATCTGAGTAGTTTCAGGAGGCGCTGAAGCAGGTGGCATGGAGGTGTCCATAGGTGGGGGATCAGACTGAGATAGTGGAACTCCGCCATAATTAGCAACTGGTGAGGTTTTGGTGGGGGATATATCCTGAATAGGTCCAGGTCCAGCAACAATTGGAACAACAGATGTCACAGGATTCTGTACAGGAGCAACCGTAGAAAGCAAAGTAGAAGAGACACCTGTGGTTGTACCAACTGACGTGACAATGGGAGTTTGAGAAGTTACTGTTTTTGCTGGGCTGGGGACTGACGATGGTGCAGGCACTGGAGCCTGGGTAAATATCTGTGTAGGAACAGAAACCTGGCCAAGCACTGGAACTGGAGAGGAGACTGTAGGCAGAGTAATGCTGTTTGGAGCAGCAGTAGTATGGGGAGCAAGTGCTTCAATCTGAATGGCAGGACTAGCTGGAGGATGAAAAACCTGTGGTGCCACTGTCCCGGCAGCACGCTGCATATGTCTTTCTACAGGGCTCTGTTGGGAGTCAGTTGTACCAGTAACAGCTACACTAGCCTGTGCAGCTTTACATTTCCCCTGGGCTGTAGAAGGTGGAGACATGCTCTTTCGGATGGCATTAACAGTTCCAGGACTAGAGCAGGGAGGAATTGAGGCCATTGGTGCTTGAAAGGGCAATGATGCTGAAGGA
>KV751327.1:4757267-4771317 GCA_001698575.1 Mola mola | reverse complement strand
GTTTTCTGAACAGAACCACCCTCACTTAGATCTGTTTTAAGAGCTCCTGGATTAATTTGCTGAGGAGCTGTGAGGGTTCCAACTGATGCTGATGAGGACATACAAGTGGCAATCTGAACCTGTCCAACAGTACTTCGTGTAGGCTGAGAGCAAGTCATATTAGCCACTGTGAACTGGGTAGAACTTGGGGCACCAGAAAGTTGGATGTTTGTAGTGGATACCTGGATAGGTCCCACCATGGTGACTGAATGTGGCACAACAGTGGTATTGGGAGCTACAGATGCACCTGGAACCTGGAAAATCGGATTTATAAACACAGGGGTTGTGGTGATAAACTGCGGAGGTCGTGGAGCAGGGGCTTGCTGCCGAATGTCTTGAGGTCTAATGTTCTTGTTAGGGACAGTTACCATGGTAGAAACCATAGATGTGGGTGGCTGCGGTGTTGAAGCAGAGATGGGGTTAGAGGTAACAAAAACAGTGATCTGGTTTGAGGAAATAGTGCTTGAAGAGGAGGGGAGCTGTACTATTTGCTGAGCACTTGTTACAGGCTTAGGACTAGGACTTGGCTTCAGAGCCGAACTGGCTTGGCTTAGAGTGGACGTGGAGCTGGTACTAACAGCTGAGGCAGGAATGTTTTGACTGGAAGTGACTGTGCTTGGGCTCGAGGAGGCATTAGTGTTAGTTCCAAGGGAGGGGCAGAGGGTTGGTGTTGGGTTTATGATTGGACTAGGATTATTACCAACACTGGAAATGGGGTTTTGATTAAGGCTGATGGTATTATTTGAGTTCATATTAGTGCTGGGGTGTGAGGTGGGTATTAAAGCAGGCTGCGAATTAGAACTGCTTGTGGAGACTGGGAAAGAAGATTTGGGTTTTACTTCAGACTCATTTATGGCAATAGTAGTAGTGACAGATGTCGTCATATCTGCACTCTGGGAATTCGAGTGGAGTGGTCTCTCTGGATCCAAAGCAGACTTGGGGCTGTCCTTCCCTATAACATCTCTAACAGTACTACTCTGCATAGGCCGAGGAAGCATGTTTTGTTTACCTGTGTTATCCAGTAACTGGTTGAGAGAGGTTGGTGTTGATCTGTGAGATGAAATCTCTGAGTCCTGCATAGGTGTTGTGTGGACTGCCTGCCTATCAACTGTGCCAGTTTGCAGTTCCAAGTCAGGCTTAGCCTGCTGAGACACTGGAAAACGAGGACTTGCCATTCTAGGAGCAGATAACTCCCTCAAAGGCTGTGACAGGGGTTGAGGCTGAAGCGTCTGTCGCGATTCTGCTGTCATCATTCCCTGATTTTCCCTCACTCCCTCAACTGGGTTACCTTGTATCCCATGGAAGGGGCTCTGGTTTTGCTGTGCCTCTATGCTCCCACTCACTTGTGAAGGCATAGATACTGGGCTTGGGGGTACTGAAGAAGAGCTTAGCATCACGGTTTGCCCCTGAGGGTTAACCAACTGCTGCTGAGGAGGAAGTGAGGTGATGGCCATCTTTGTCCCCTTCTGTCTCCCTGGACTTGGAGTGGCTGACTTTCGGCTAAAGGCTGGACTTGACCTACGACTATTGCTAGGACTTGCCCTCTTACCCTGCCCTCCAGGCTGCTTGTCCTGTTTAGCGCTTGCACCTGCTGCTCCAGTGCCAGTAGAAAAAGGTTGTTGATTGTTGTTAGTGTTATTTCCACCTGCACTGCCATTATTGCTGTTGCCAGGTACAGTTAAGTTTGGTGGGGCCTGCCCAATAGCTTTCAGAGTTGTCGGGTTAAGACCTTGCTGGTCAAATCCCCTGTTTGAGTTTGGCTGCCTGGGAGGCAAAGGAATGTTAATTTTTGGAGGAAAGAGCCCTGCAATAGAAGCATTTAGCCTCTCGGGTGAAAGATTTATTTCAGACGGCTCAGTACTTGGTGGACGATTAGTCGGGGTGAGGGGGTGGTGGTATGGCCTTGGGCTGGCTCTATTAGGGGTTTTGGGCCTGGAGCTCTGTGAGGTTGTTGGGACATTGGGGAAATGAAGACCAGGTATGGGGCCTCCTTGTTGCGGCTGAGTGGGTAACTGTTGCTGGGGACTGGCTCCAGTGTGCTGGGGCATCGTTGATGGACCAGGACCTTGCTTCATCATGAGAGTGTTAGAGCCTGGGTTGGCCATCATCTGTTGGGTCCCATTTCCAGGCTGTATCCCAATTTCTGGGCCCCCAGGCCTATCCTGCTTTGGAAGGGCCCCTGCAGAGGACTCTTCAGATCCAGTGCCTTGGGGACCCTGCCCTACATCAGGTTGGGATGTTCTTCGTGCAGCACCTGCAAGCTAGAAAGGAGAGAAAGTTTAGTTTACTCACAGAGGAAAATAGTAGTGACATAAAATTCAAATCATTCATTAGATGTTTAGAGCCAATTTTAATCCTGTCCGGGACTCCTCAGCTACGAGATACGGTAAATTACTATATTGTGACCATCGAATACAAATTGTGACGTGAATGTTTCAAGCCGTCAACATGAAATTCACTTTGGAGTTTTGTTTCTCTTGCTCTCTCCTGACCCGCTCTCACAGCAGACAGCTTGCTCCCCCGCCCATCCAAAAAGCTGTCCTGGTTGCATCCACATGGAGGAGAGCCTGAGAGACCGCAAAAAGTGAAGAGCCTGTGCGAGTTTTCAGTGTGTAGCAAATGAGTCCTGCACTGGGTCGGCAACCTGTGATCAAGTTATGTGTGATAACAGGCTGTGAGAATAGCATTGTTGGTGGCTTTGATCCTTGGAAAGAGCATCACAAATTGTTAGCATTTGATAGCCATGTGATAGACGTCACCTCCGAGGACACACTTCAAATGCAGCAGCACAGCAGCTGCTTCAAAAACCCAAGAATAGCGCTTTCACAATGACACAGCTCCGTGCCAGTACTGGTTCCTGCACCAACTTTGGAACCAGCCAGAGCGTTCACACTAAGAACTTTTAGGTTCAGAACTCTTAATATTGGTTCGCATGGGAACCATCAAATAGCTGGTATTTTCTTGCGAACTGTAATGTTTCAGTGAACATATCTTATTATCAGGAAGGAGAGATAAACAAGCACTGGTTTACCACCCGCCATTAAACAAAAACTAGAAGGACGGAGACCAAATCTACATTGAAGACAGTTGTTCAGTTGTCTGCCGAGGAAACAAAATGTTTGGTTGTGATTTGGAAATCCCCACATTTCTGGAGAAACTCGAATACAGCATCCACAAAACTGAGCAGTATGCATAACTAGCAGATGAGTTGGCAAAGGCTGAGTTCGCAAGAACACCGGACCAAATTATAATTACATTTAAAAATAGCGTTGCTCATTAAGTAACGTCCTCCTATGGTGACCTCATCCTTTGTAAATTTGGTTCCGCTTAGACTGGTCTGAATTTCAGGCTGGTTCGCTACAAAGCACCAAGGTTCTCAGACCCGAGAACAGAACCAGAGACAGAATGAACACAACTCTCACAGCCTGTGTGTTTAATCACAATCCACAGGTCGGGTCACAAAACTGAAATTAAAGGACCAAAACTGGAACCATGCAGGACTATCATGATTCAATGGTATGGATTTGACTTAGTTTATTGCCTTACTTAATGTCATTATTTAATTCCATTTGTTAAAAGCTTATGTTTGCAACTATTTTGTTTGAAATGAATATTTAAAATTTATAATGAATTAAATTTGACTGTATTTTCCTTCCTTTTGCATGCAAAAAAACCAACAAAAAAAAATATAGAAACCTCTAATGAATACACAGTAAATAACACAGACAAACGTTGCAGGGACCAGTGGAATCATCATACTGGCATCATCTTATGCATATAAATATTAAATTGCACATTTACTAAGTGCTTCAGTGGAGATTTTGAAAAATTGTTTTATATATATCACACTGCAATATAGCCTAAAAAAATATTGCAATATTATTTATAAGCCATATCGCCCAGCCCTAGCCTCAGTACACCAGCCAAGTTGCAATCTCCATCCATGTCTGTCCACAGCAACGCTGTATGTGAAGCGACGTGATGCAAAAACTCCGATCTTTTTCAGGTCTTTTTTTGCTGGTATTATTATTTTGCTGGTTAAAATTCATTTACTACCACACCCTGCAACATTGGTGCTCTGCTCAGCTTCTTCACCAGCACTACTGTTGCTTCTGTATCTTAGGGCATACTAACATTCAAATGTAACCTCATGAACAATTACATTTGAAGGTAAGCTTGGTTTCCTGTCAGGTATGATAAATACTGGATGTAGCAATTTGACATCCCAGGTAAAATAAAAAATGTCATTTTTTATTTATTGATGTTTGGACAAACTAAGAAAAAAATGCAACGCGTCTAGACATTTCAACTTCACAATTTGATGTGTCATTATTTTCAATATCAAGGCAAGCAGTTACTTCTAGATACAACAAAAAAACCCAAAACATAACTCTTTTCTGTAATATCTTAGGAGGGCAGACTCCTTTGTTAATATGCAGGATTTTGCATAGGACTTGCATAGTATAGACAGTCAAACTAACATGGTGTAAATTCTTATGAAGATAAATGGAATGTGACACGGGCCATGCAAAGATATCAGTGTTAAACAGTGATTGACTGTTGCAATTTAAAGTGCTGCACTACCACCACCAATGATACATCATTAGCCCCTATCTTTTGTTTTTTTCCCCCTTGAAATATAAAATCTTAGAAGGGGTAGTACATTTTCATCCTGGTTAATCTAACTCAAGATGCAATTGTTGGTGCTGGTTCTGGTTCTAACTGATGATATTCTTGCATATGATCTAAAGGAGTATATTTAAATGTCATGGATTAATGACAATCATACCATTAAAGCAAACTGGCATAAGGTTATTATAAAGTGTTATATTCCAGAATTCATGACCTATTTTCTTGACTCTCTTTAAAGAGACAACTCATGAGAAAATGGACCCCCCCCTTCATTTTTGTTTATTTCATCTGATACTATAATTTGAAATTAATCTACTTAATATACACTGTATATACTAATTTCCTTTATTAAATATTTATTTATAATGATTATGTAGTTCATTGTTTTAGTCTTTACTGTCTCTACAGAAAGCAAGAACACCACTCAGCATACTCTAGAAAAAATAAATAACTAATAAAATTCTGAAATGTAAATGTTAAGATTGAGTTTACATATGCTAGAGAACTTCACCCTCACCTGTGGGTTGACCATAAGGGGCATCCCTCTGGCTTTGTCAGGTGATGGTTGTACTCCACCAAGACTAATCATTACAGGCATGTTTCCTTGCTGTGACACAGGAAGCCTCTGCACCTCAGGTGGGTTGCCCATGCCCCGAGGAGGGAGCTGCCCTCCTGGAGGGATGGACATGCGATTCTTTGCCTGTTCCTGCTGCATCTTCAGCCTCATCATCATCTGCTGTTGTTGCTGAAGTGCAAAACAGAGAATGACATTACATATGAATACATAACAGGCTACAATAAAGACTAGTAAGGTACATAATTATAACAAAAGATTACAATAAAGATCAATAAGGTACACAATACCTGCTGTTGTAGGTGTGGCTGTTGAGTTTGCTGCTGCTGCTGCTGTTGTTGTTGTTGTTGTTGTTGCTGCTGCTGTTGCTGCAGCTGATGAGGGTGCATTTGGACCTGGCCTTGCCCTGAAGTCTGTGGCCCTGTCATCCCCGTTTGTCCTTGGGCATTCTGGTGACCCTGCAACTGCATTTGTTGCATCTGCTGCTGCTGTTGTTGTATTTGCTGGTGTTGCATTTGTTTTTGTTGTATCTGCTGCTGTTGCATATGCTGCAGTTGTTGTTGTTGCTGCTGCTGTTGTTGCATAAACTGCACAGGTACCTGTTGCAATACTCTGTGATCTCCAGGTTGGCCAGGGAAGCCTATGGAAAGCATATAGAAACATGCTTCAAAAAGTACAACTGTTGAAAATTAAAGTATACTGTTAAATGTTTTAACTGAAGAATGTGCAACTGAATGCAGACACAAAAAAGCCAAAATGTATTCTATGCAATTTACCTGCAGGCCTGTTTGGAAAATCTGCGATTTTGGGGCCAGAGTTATCTAATCCCAAACTCTGCTCACCACCAAGATTTGGCAATTCGGAATCATCCACGCCAGCAGCTGCATCAAGACCACTAAGAAAAAAATAACAAAAAGATGAGGCACTATAATTGACAGTGACAGAATGTATGTCATTATCCATAGTAATAAAAAAATAGCAAAAAATTTAAAAAATATAAATCGTTACCCAAGACCCTCTCCTTGTTGCTGTCCCTCTCCATCTTTTGGCTTCTTCTTTCGTGGGGGTTTCTTCTTTTTTGGTTTGGCCTGATTACCTGACCCAGTTCCCTGTTTTCCTCCTGGCCCAAACTGGCTGGCTGAGATATCACTCTGTAGCAGGTTGACCAGCAGTGGGCTAGTAAGTGTCACATCCTTGCTGACAGGAAAGCCTCCAGGCTGTACACAGGGTCCCCCCATGGGCATCTGACCTGGGAACTGTGAATTGAAGTTCATGCCATGACCTGTAAAATGACCATTTCCCATTTGCATATGCTGAGGGCCACCCATCATGCCTTGCTGCTGTTGTGCCTGCATATCAGGGACCATCTGTTGGACCCCCAAGTCCCCTGTGCTACTACTGGGATCTCCCAAAGAATGTGGATGTTGCTGAGCTGCCTGTTTTTGTTGTTGTTGTTGTTGTTGTTGTTGTTGTTGTTGCTGTTGTTGTTGCTGCTGCTGTTGTTGTTGTTGCTGTTGTTGTTGTTGTAACATTGCCTGTTGCTGTTGTTTCTGCTGCTGCTGTAACTGCTGTTGCTGTAACTGCTGCTGGATAAGAGGATGACCTGCAGGGAGCCTCATCTGTTGCCCATGCATGCCCATAGCTTGATTAGGATTGCCAGCAATAGGAACCTGTTGGGGTTGCTGCTGGTTCATTTGCTGGTGTTGTTGTGGTGGTTGTTGCTGTTGTTGCTGCTGCTGTTGCTGCTGCTGTAGCTGCTGCAACTGGTGGTGCTGTTGCTGTTGCAACTGCTGTTGTTGAAGTTGAGCCATTTGTTGCTGCTGTTGTGGAGTCATCTGCTGTGGGCCAACTTGACCCTGGAACTGAGCCATGTTACCTGAAACGTTTTGAGAAGGACCACGCATCATCTGGCTGGGCATGACTCCAGCGGGAATCTTGCCTCCAAAAGCCTGCTTGTTGCCTTGCATCTGGTTGGCAACCATGTGTTCCATCATAGAATTTTGTTGTTGTTGTTGTTGCTGCTGCTGCTGCTGCTGTTGCTGTTGTTGTAGGAGCATGGCCTGATGCCCTTGGCCTCCAACCATCTGACCCTGCCCATGCATCACCCCCTGGCCTTGCTGAGGCATCATCTGCTTGGGAGGGGTCATCCCTCCTCTCTGCCCTTGACTGAGGGGCCTTGAGAGGACAGTTTGACCTCCACCCGGGCCTTGAACCTTCTGGCTGGGGGAGGAAGACACGGGCTGGGCCTGATGCTGGAGGCCCATCATCTGGGTCTGGAGGCCAGGCTGCTGCTGCCCTATACTAGACCCAGCAGTAGTACCAGGGGGTGGACCTGCCATGCTACTTTGTACACCCATAATGTTGGGTTGTACATGGGGTGGACCCTGCATCGAGTTTGGAGTGGAGGCAGCTGCTTGAGCTCCTGTTGTAAAATGGTGGAAAACAGAAACTTAAATGGATTTTTACAACAGGTATTTAGTTCATATGTCTTCTGCTATAGGCATATTAAAACACTCAAATTAAGCTTTTGGCACACCGGAAGAGCACATCAAATCAGACAATTGTTTGTACTTTATCCTGGTCAATGGTCAACTGAAAGCATTACTTGATAAAATTAAATTACATATGTATCTTGGCTTGACATTGGTCTATCTATATTCAGTGACAATCAAATTTATGGATTTTTGCCTTCAGTGTTTCATCAGTCTTTCAAAATATTGAACGTCTTTTTGTTTGCAGCGTTGAAGAAATTACCTGTGTGAGTCATTCCTTGACTACTCTGTAGCTGCTGACCGGGCCCTCCGCCAGGTGTTCCTGGAGTGCTGGCACTCACCTGACCCTGGACAAAGTTTGGGTTTGGAAAACCCATGGGACGCTTTGGCATGCCTGTAATTAATATTGATTGATTGTTTTAAACATCAGAGTTAATTTAACATCAACAATCTTTTAAAATGAACAAAATATATTTTTTTAAACCATGTTTAATTCAGAAAACTACTAGCAAACCTACCTGGGTGAACCTGGACCCCAGGCTGTCCATGCTGGGGCATTCCAATGAATCCTTGTTGGATATTACCCTGTTGGCCAAGGGCTGCTCTTCCTGGTGATCCAATGCCCTGAGGAAAACCCTGTGGAGTTGTGGGTCTCTGGGCCATCATAGGAGGAGTCCCTGGAGAACCCTGCTGAAAAGGCGATGATGAGGAACCAGGAGACTTTGCAGAGAGGTTACCCTGCGGCCCAGAAGTTGGTGGAAGGGGTGGAGGGGGTCTGGGTGTTCCTGTAACTCCTGCAGGGCCAGCTTGTGGGCCTTTAGGCTGAGGAGCAGCAAACTGACCCACTCCTGCCTGCTGCTGTTGCTGTAATTGTCCCTGACCCATGGCATTGAACACCTGCCCAGCCTGTTGGCTTCCAAATGGGTAAGGGGGTGGAGGGTGGCTGGGAGTCTGGACTGTAGCAAGCGAGGGTGGGCGCTGAACCATTTGAGATTGGGGAGGGGGCTTTCTCCAGGCAGGCCCTGCTTGGGCGACTTGTGACTGAAGAACGCCAGGGGGCAACTGGTTCCAACCAGGAGGCACGGTCATCTGGCCAGATGGGTTGAATGGAGGTCTAGGGCCAAGCTGGGAGAGCTGAGCTTGCGTTTGGGCTTGTTGCTGCTGATGATGCTGCTGTTGTAGCTGCTGCAGTGCAGCAGGATTGAGCGGTCTCCCAGCCTGCAGAGCCTGCATGTGATGCGCAGCTTGAGGGGCCATTTGGCCGGAGCCATGCATACCGGCCTGTTGGTGCTGAAGTTGCTGTTGCTGTTGAACTGACATACCAGGCATCATTGGATCCATTACATCTGTGAGAGGAAGATGCATTTTTCTATTCATTGTGCAGTCCAAGTCATGAGAAGCTCAAAATTACAGCCTGTATTATTTGAAGTATAACATAAACACCTAGACCTGTCTGTGAAGGTCTTGGAACACGAGGATGCATCTGTCCACTGCTGCCTGGTGCCATAGCCTGAGGTGCCATACCAGGGGGAGCCGTTGATGGATTAGCCATCCTTACAACTCCTTATGAAATATATACAAAGAAAATTATGCATAGACAAGCAAATAACTATTTGTCAATTGACTGAACACTGATAGAAAAAAAGAGGTTAAAGCAAGTAAAGAAAACAGGAGGTAAATCAACCTTGCAATACATTCAACTAATTTTGGCTGGGCAGATTTTATTTTCATGTATCATGTAGAATAATTTGTTAGAAATTAAGTTCTCAGAACTAATACCTGGACCAGCTGGACCTGGAAAGCCCACATCCATCCTCATCTGGCCAGGTGCTCCAAGTGGTCCATTCACTCTGATTTCTTGTCCTCTATTTGGTCCCACGGCCACATTGATAGCCCCTTCCCCTGAACATAAATATAGGGGAACATGTATTAACATTTGTTACAGGTCTGGCTCGTATTCTTTAATTTGAAGTACGACAGATGACAAAACATTGTTTCTCAAATCCTGTTTTGTACTAACACGGATGTTGAAAACAGCGTCTTTACCTTCGATCTGCACAGAGAGAATCCCCAGGTCTCTGAGCTGCTGCTGGTTGTTCTGGGCCAATAGTCTAAGTCGCTCAGCAGCATCCCGAGGAATGTTGAATGTAACTCGGACACTGTTCCATGGCTCCACATGCTGTAGCTGGAGTTTCTCAGAACCTTAAATAAGGGCAATGAATTCCAAATACACAAAATTTTACATTTAAATTACAGCGTGCACAAAAGGAAAATCTTGGATATAAAAAGGAATATAAATCAGCACAGAGAAATAGGGATACATTGAAATATACATTTGCAGCTCGTTGTACAGCCTTTTACAGGGCTTAGCAAAGAATCAGAGCAGATGCACTAAGGATATGTTGACACAAGGGAAGAGAAAATACAATTATTTAAAATTTAATAGAAAACAAATGAATACAAATCTATCAAATTTAAGCACTGCATTCAACTAGACAAAGATGATCAACTGCTCTATTGCCCTATTCGCAGAAAAACAGAAAGGGCTGTCCAGTGGCCACCATTAGACTGTACTGGGAAGCTCCCAGTACAGTCCCCTTGTTAGTATATAACTTTTTCAAAAACCCTTTGCACAATTTTTTTTAACAATGTAAATAAACATTGAACAAAGGTAAACTAACCCATTGCAAGCATGTTTGGTATCCCTTTAAGGATAGTGTCAAGTTTTTGTGTAAAATCTTCATCCTCCATATTCCCTTGAAAGGCGACAAAAATTCTAAAGTCTCCTCCCTCCCCACTGTTTTCTTCTGTGCCATCCTGCTTGTTGACCTTCTCCTCTTTTGTTACTGTGCTCCCAAGGCAGCTGTCAGCATCCTCCCCAACACCCAAGTCCATGTCGGAGTCATTATCAGGCTCTAAGCACGCTGCCCTCTGGGACAGCTTAGGTGGGGTGTGTCGATGTGCCATCCTCCCCTCGACCTAGGAGTGGCGTTTGGACTTTCTTATGCTTAAACTGAAGAGAAGGGAGACTGATCACATGCTTGAAAGACGACATAGAACAATGGCTATTGATACATTGATAGAGGGCCATTGATATAATGCGTACAGCAGAGTACAGAGGTAGATCATCAGATGCCTGATTACTGAGTTAAAAGTTTTCATTTACACCTTATACGCTGACCTTATCAAGTGTAACTATTACAAGCGTAAAACACTGCTAGTTTTTCGTTTAGTAAATAAAAAAATAAAATAAAATAAATGGCATAATCCAAGTAACGACATACCTGTACGTTCCTGACACCACTATAACCCGCAATGCTGGGACAGTATACTTTTGTAAAATATTAAAATGAGGATTGTGAATGACAGAGATATCTTAGATGTGGTTCTACGGGCATTTATGTCACATAGCCCTACATTATATAAATTAATTTCTTTAACCATTTACCATCTTGGTTACTATGATCAGCTACCAGCAATAGCACGGGCCTTAGCGCAAGCGTAAGCTAACACAACGATATCAAAGTCGGCAGTGTGAAGACGAATAATCTCTATCCTATGTCACAGTGCATTTTCATGCAAATATAAATGTCCCTAAACATTAGAACTCAAAGTTATACATTTCTAGCAGTGACTGCGTTGAGACATTAAATAAAATTAACCTCGAGGCGGTTCCTGGTGGCTTCTTCGAAAGCTCCTGTTAGCAAACGTTAGCTAAACTGGGTAGCGTTGCATTTAATTCATCCTGAATGCACTGAAACGCAATTTATTAGCCGGCCAATTTGTTATTTCTTATTGCAACGTAGCACCAGCAGGAAAAAACGCACGAGGGAAAACTAAAAAAAAACAACAAAACTTACCCCATATATTCATCTGAAAGCAAGTCCTGTCAGTCGACATCTGCTAGCCAGATTAGCTAACAAAACATGCATCGCACAAGCGAGTCAAAATCTGAAAAAAGAATACAGAGCTTAAAAAACGCTACTTCCGGTAAGTCGTACAAAATAAAACTACAACTGAGGAAGGAGAGGAAACGTCTAGCTGGGTGACACAAAATAACCACCAACGTAACTACCTGCGCTATACACATTCAAAGCAAATACACGACTGAAAATTAAAATGGTCTAGCATTTGGTTTAAAAGAAATTACAGGGAAACTTCTGTAATACCTGTGAAAAAAGTCAAAACCTCTTTCACATTTCAATTTAAGTTAGAGGGTTTGTTTCTTCATCCCCAAACCTTTGAGTTCTCTGAAATGATTTCAGTTTTGACAGTTTACTTGTTTACTTGGAGTCAAGGATCCAAAAGACGGAAACATCACTGTATCTAAAAGAGTATCGGCCTGTACTGTAAAGTCACTGGTAATTACAATTTATTGATAACAACAGGCAATTGGGAATTTGTAAAATTCATCATCTTTATTATTATTAAGATATTATCTGAATTTTAAAACTTAAAGTCATTCACAAAACCTTAAGAGCAGCATATGGAAAGAGTTAACTTGGGCTGCACTAAATGAAAATGTATTATATGTAAGAAGAATGGAGCATTCATGTTTTGTTTGCAAAGTTTTATTAGTTTTAGACAATGCTGATATTTTAATTAAGTAAAATGCATATGACCCTAAAGATCAAGTCTTTTACAAATGTGTACCTTAAGGCATGATACTCTACAGAACAGGTAGCAAGAATCAATAGACATATTGCACTAGTGTTAAACAGAGACACAAAGAATTTTGAGGACGTTTGATCAGCCAATATTTGCCATTCTGACATTAAACAGAATAACCTTTAAAATGCAAAGCTTTACCAAATTGGCAGTACTTCCATCAAATACACTGCCTAAAATAATCACTCATGTACACAAACAATATGCATAACCCTCTCTAAAATATTGACTGAATGCATTGTTACTATAATATAAATAATGTAAACAGTGAAACAAACTTTCATATAAAAAGACAGATTATAATATATCCATCTGTAAAGTATCTGATTATTCCCATTCTGAAACAAGTATCCCTGCTTTAAATAAAAGAATGTAAACCACAAGTTTTAACTTAAAATTAAATCAGGCAACAACTAAAATTCTTTAGATTGACCTCCTGTGAAACTAAAGCAAATCCTTGTTCGCGGAACCCGAGATTGAGATGTGAGGGTTTTACTGCAATTTTGCCTGACATACATTTTGCAAATAATGTTAGTTTTAACATGATACCAAAGAACCACTGATTGTCCATCCATCCGTCCGTCCGTCCGTCCGTCCATTTTCTACCGCTTATCCTGTTAGGGGTCGTGGGGGTGGGGGGACTGGAGCCTATCTCAGCATCTTTGGGCGAATTCTTAGAATTGATTGTTCACTAGTTAAATCCAACAAATTTAGCACATCACATCTATTCACAATTAGACACCATATAAAGAGCAGATGATTACATGTTTTATGCTGTGTTCAGCAAAGCTTAATCACTGGTTTAAGCTTACCTTGATTGGACGAGTTCATGTGTTATTTGGGATAATGCTCAAATGGATTGGTAGAATTGCAGAGTAATAAGGTGGGTCAAATGCAATGAGGCAGACTATGCATGTGAAATAAATGCTGACTTCCTTATGTGGCATCGTGACTTGTTTTCCTTGTCCCAAATCAATTTGCTCACACTTGTTAATTTTCACCTTATCTTCATACTGCAACATTTCTGAATGTCCCATTTTAGTACCTGCCAATCTAAAAACTAGATCAATTTTGTCATCATGGCTTCAAAACCCATTGCACTTCTCCTTTTGGTTTTTCTCAAATGTATTCCCTAAATCCACCATAAACTGAAGTGTAACAATAGCGTACTACAATTTCTACGAGAAATTACCTTTTCGTTGACTTGTCCTTTCCTGCCAAATAATTATACTTAGAGATCATGCAACCTCCTCAGTCCCTCATAAACCTGATACCCTTACAACTTCATTATGAGCAGTGTGGCGGGGAGAAGAGGGTGCACTAAGGCATGCTGGACATAGTGAGGGCAGAGGCATCAGCACTCCGGGGGTCCTTCACCCCAATGATGAGGTCATTGGTTCTCCGGGTGCCTTCCACCACTGAGAGAAGCTCTTTCCTCTCCACCTTGTGACCTTTGGCCTGCAGCAGCTCCACATCTTCATCTAAAAATTCAGCTGCAAGAGACAGTACACTGATGACAACGTACTGTAAATATTGGCACATGGCTAGCTAGATCTATATTGATATAGCAGGTTAATGGCCCGAAATGATGGCCTAAGCATTGGAATCCTAGATTGTTATATTGGGACCAAATTACACAATGGAC